>VZRQ01008178.1:104374-122023 GCA_013397975.1 Machaerirhynchus nigripectus
TATATATATATATATATAAAACCAAAACAGGAGCAGCTAATTCCATCTAACTAATGAATCCATGGAGTATTGTTTAAACATACGTAAGACTTCTTGTCTGCTTTGGCTTTTGCCAACACTTTACTATATTTTGTTACCAGAGTTAGCCTGCTGTGTCAGTGGCTGTGCAGCACCATTACTGTCAGACTACAGAGTGCTATTAGAGGCAGAGGCAATAGTCTAGACAGTAAATGCAACAGCTGTAAACTTTCTCTTAACAAATACTTTATATTCATGAGGAAAACCTGACTTCAGATGTAATATTAACTTCTTGCCTAAAATCTAAGGAACAGTCTACCAGAGGCACAGTTAACTCTTTTTTAAAAAAGGTAATGGCAATTAACAAAATAAAGTGCACATCATTAATGACTGACAAAATATGTCAAAAATTATTTTTCCAACTTCACAGGCGTATCCCTGTTTTTGTGCTAACAAGGCTATGTACCTTGCAAAGTATATTTTAATAATTTTTCTCTTTCATATTTATGGTTTTTGTATCTAGACTTCAAATAAAAATCTAGAGACACTGAAGACTTTGATGATCCTTGTGGGTCCCTTCCAACTAAGGAAATTCTATACTTCTGTGAAGAATCTAGGTGTGGAAACAAGACTTACAAAGACAAGACAATGTGTGTAGTCCATATAAACACAAAATTATTTAAGCATATTGCTTTCTCCTTTTTTTCAACCCCATCTATCAATTACATATGCAAATAATTGCATAACCACTTAGCTGTGGTTCTTCCAAACATCGAAACTTTCAGTTGCTACTTATGATGTTTTACTTATCCTTCTCAATTGTCATATGTTTTTATATCAAGTCATTACAACACTACAAATGCAAGGTTTATATACAAAGCTTTCACGCTTAAAAGTCTAAGGTATTCAATTAAACATCTTTACTAAAATATCAATGGAATGTATAATCTGTGATAACCTAGAATTAGTATGAAAATCTATCTCAAATCATCTGAATTTCAATTGCCTGAAAGTCTCCACAAAACAAGTAATTTCCAATGAACCCAGCAGTAATTACACAGGGATATGAGCAATTTCAATTTTCCAATTAAAACTTGCTTTTGCATCTTACAAACTGCTACTCTTAAAATAACCATCTCCCACAGAAAGCACCAGGCTTTTGATGAATGAGTGCACAATTCTAAAATATTTAAGTAACATAAGTGATATGGAAGTATAATTTGATTTGGTAATGCAGAGATAACCTGCTGGTGCTGCATGATCCTTTCTCCTTACTAAGGTCATGATTCTTGATTTGCTAATATCACCTGTAGTGTATATCTTGTTCCTTGCCAATTTAAAGTTTCTGGCCAAACGCATCACTAGCGGTAATTGTGAACCTGGACCACAGAAATAATAAGGACATGGTATATCCCAGAAGTACTGCAAGAGCATTTGAAATCTGAATTTTCATGACTTTTCATCTGAAAACGAAAACCTTTTTGTTTCCAAATTTTGACTTTGTCCATATCCAGAAATCCTATTATTTTCCATTTTTAATGAATACTTTTCGTTCACAAAACGTTCTCATTTCATTTTCTTAAATAGCATTTTAGACACAAACATTTAGACCCGATCTACCTCAGCTATATTAGTGAACCCACCAGGGAGCACTTATGAATTTAAACATCATTACTCCAGTTAAAAAAAAAGTCTTGTCAGCTTCTTGTTGAACACTTCTACAGATGTGCATTTGCATTCCAGGGCAGATGTTCTCCCCATACCCTGAAATGTGACCTAAATATCCCAGTCCTATACAACAACACAGAGATAGTCTTCTGGAGAAAATTAGGTGCTCCATGTGCAAGGGTTACTTTTATTTGCTATAACTAGGAGGAAAGACAAGAATTGGGGGAAAAGTGGTAAAAAAATAAAATAGGAAGGATTGATGTAGACAGTCCATAAAATGTTATTGTGAGGATTAATTTGAAATGATGTCACATCAATGTAAGAAGGCTCCACTGTAATGAATTTGAGTAAAGAAGATGTGAGAAGCTTATTCCAGTTCTCACTTCTTAGCCCACAAGAATGATGGTTGACAATATAAAGGATTGCTACAGGTCTAGACAAAGTTAAACTGTTTTTCTTGTGTTTTAACCAATGCAAGCAAATCTGGTTTCACTTACTAAAAGTATGATTATTTTAAATAGTTTATTCTTCTATTTGGATTTTATGCTGTAGGTGTTCCAAGTATATGACTATTTCTGTATTGAATTCTGGCAGAACAAAGGAATGGGGCCCATTCAGCTCCTGGAAAGCATCAGAGAATGAACAGCAGGATCAGTAAACATCTTTAAATTCCTATAAATGTACACACTGTTTTATTTTAGAAAATGTATTGTGCAAGTCTACCAAATTCAAAAGATAATATAGCAACACATGCAAAAAAAAAAAAAAAAGGAGTCACAAGAAATAATATTTATCCCTTAAAATTTTTTTTCACTATCAATATTAATGTTTTTATGCAAATCCATCTCTGAATGGGAAGACGATTTAATTATTCTTTATGACAGTCACATTGTCCCAACAAAGATTTGCTTCTAAAAATCTGAAACTACAATTCCCACCAGATGCAGTAAACCACTTAACTGAATCTTTTCAAAGCAGACGGATGAAGGTTACTGTAGGTAGGAGAGGAAGCATGCTACAGATAAAGACAAATGAAGAAAGTTGAAGGTATGTGGAGCATGGGGAAAACGATTGCGAACATCACTAACAGAGATCCTTTTTTATGCCTGTCACTGAAATCAACCACCTACCACAAAGGTAGGTAAATCTGGAATAAGGTTTACTCATCAAATAGTAACTCGGGTTATACAAGTACTCAGAAATTACTAAATCTTCCCTTCTAAAAAATTCAAAGGAAAACAATCTTTTTTTTTCTTACTGTTGGTACCTGTAATTCTACTTTTACACCACAATCTTGAGTTCTGGTTCTTTTTTCGAACTGAAAGAAAGAACATTTTTCTTTAGCATTTTAACTAAGAAGAAGAGAAAGTCAGTGGCCTGTTTTACACAGTGACCTACCACTGAAGAAAAAATCACTTGGAAGATGGAAGAAATGGCTCTAAACTCATTTAGCTGCATGAGATTTGACAGCTGTGCCATTCACAGACAGCGCGGCAGCGTAACCATATGCATATCCCAAGGATTAGGATATCATCCCGGGAAGTGCAACAGATTATTTGTCTTAGAGCAGCAGTGGTTCATGTCTCAAACAGAACAGAGGCATGCAAATGTCTGCCTTATCCTAGCCAGTTACAAAGAAAGATGATCATCATCTCTAGCTACTTCTAGTTCATAATTATACCTCAAAAATAATTTCCAGGTAATGGCATCTGATAACTAAGAAATTGCTAAGTGTTTCTGATTATTCTTTAATGAAGAAAACAGCATCCTAAAACTTTAGCTTACCTAAAGATAACTTAATTAACTTGTTTTATTCTGTAGAGCCACCATATCAGTTCTGTGTCTCTGATCTCCAGCAGCCTCAACATTCTTGACCATAAAGTTGCTCTCTAGATTGAAGCCACTCCAGGACAGCAAAACCTCTGCCCCTGCATGCAGGACTTTCACTGTTGCAGTAGCACATAACACACAATTCCTGTGCTTCCATAGTTGTAGGCCAGCTGGACAATTAAAAGCCAAAAATAAAGAAGAGCACATCAAAAAGGCCTTACCAGAAAGTATAGGGCTGTTGTTCTGTTCCTTTAATAACAAATGCTTCAAACAGAATATCAAAAGGAAACTATGCAAAGTCACTAAGCAAGCTGTTTATGATTAATTTATGCATATATACATGAAGGTATGTATGTCTCTATGTATATGTATTTGGTGAGATATAATAACAAAATCATGAGGGCAAAAATAGGAGAAATGCGTTATGTAAAACTAGATGATATAGCAATAAATTGCAGAACTAGGAAAACAGGCATTTTCTTATATACACATGGAAGACAGTTGCAATGGACTCTAACCTGGAAAGGTGTTGCAAAAGTTCAGTCCTTTTCTCCTATTATCTCCAGCTTTTAGAAATTATTGGCTTGTATTTATACTTCTTCTGTGTCTATATGTCAGGCAGAGTAGCTGTCTTATTAGCACAAGAAAAGAAAAGAGTATTATTTTCTCAAGAAAAGTAAGAAACATGATATGAGGTTTTTGGTAAAATGCTTTCACAGTTCCAGAGGTTTAACTTAGGCCTTTTGCTTTTGTTGAATCTGTAAATAATCTCCAATTGGCAGAGCTGCTGGCTTTCAATATGGTTTTGCATAAAGCAGCATACTAAATGACATCTGACATTTTGTAAGTCCTCCATTAAACAAAATTATTGTTATATAATAATGCTGCAAACTATTTTGAACTAGATGTTTCTTGCAATAAAATATTGTTTAAGATTCATCAGTAAATAATCTCCAAGGCACTGTGAGATACTATACATATCTACTGGAAATATTTGTGAGAGCAGTACCATAGTTGATAGGATACTGTGACTATAATTTATCCATCCATGGCTCCAAAAGAAAACAGCAAGCCACAAATAACCCAAAGATTAGTTTTGTCTTAGCTGTTTGAATTTGGCAGTCTTGTAGAGGTTGAAAGGGATGCCAAAATTGAGGAATGATCCACCATTAAATCGAATTTAGGAACAATCTCTTGCATTTCTTTGTCAAGCTGAATTAATATATTTTTAGCTTCTTCTACCATCTGTTTTAATGTGTATACTATATATGTGTGAATTGCAGTTTTTAAATTCACCTGCACTAGTTGAAAATTCAATAAAAATTACGAAGTCACATAGTTCATGCTTCCTATTTCAACAGCCGACCAACTCTCAAAAGATTCCTATGCTATCTACACCTACAGCATGCCTATTATGCTCTACTAAGTTAGTGATTTTGTGTACTAGATCATCCTGTGCTTCAGATCCATTTCAGGTAAGAAGGACATGGATACTTAAATAATATATTATAGACTACAACAATAAAAAAACAGTGGATCTATTAAACTGTTTTATCACACAATGTATCATAAAAAATCTAACAAAAAAGTGCCTTCAGTACCACCCTTGCCATGACATCATCTGACACTTATAAATCACACAATTCCCCTTGGGCAGAATGCTGGTAATAAGTAGGCCAGTCTTCATGGAAAGTTGAGTCAGGAGAATTTTAACACAAGAGATACTTCCTGCCACATTATGAGCGTACATACCACTCAAGACTTATTCGCCTTCATACAAACCTACAAACACATTCCTTCTAGTATTCAGTCCTTCAGCTTGCAGTTCTCTTGCACTTTATGTATTGATTAGGGTGCACCCAAAATTTTTCTTTATGTCAATAATTTTTTTAGAGAAACCATTTACACAGCCATGTCAGTAGAGTCATCCTGAAACCATGTCGTATTACAAAACCTGCCTGAGTTCCTAGAAAATAATTAGAATACTCTTTATGTGGTATGAAGCCTGTCCTTCTTTAACATGCGTGTATTAGGGCAAAAAAGAAAATTAGATGAAAGTTAACATCAAAAATCAATTATGCTAACAAGACATCTTCACCACATTTCTTCACACAGCATGCTTACTGTATGATAAATGAATATTTAAATGAAGAGGGAAACTCTATTTTTGTACTATGCATTCCCAGTCTTTGTTTTGGTCGTAAAATTACAGAATCATTAAGTTTGGAAAAGACCTCCAAGATCATCAAGTCCAACCTTTGACCAGCTTGTCAACTAGACCAGAGCAGTGAATGCCACATCCAGTTATTTCCATAACACCTCCAAGGATGGTGACTCCACACCCCCCCAGCCCACTATATAATACTTGAAAACCCTTTCAGTGAAGAAATTCTACCTGATACAATACATTCATTTTCCTTTACTTCCAGAATCCACTGTGGCTTGGGCCTAGGCTGGTGGAGCACTGGGCCTAGGCTGGTAGAGCACTATCAATTGGCCAGACCTCTCCAGTTACACTGCTCTTCAAGTTCATTTTCCTCGCACGGTAATACAAACCTGGCACTGCTCTTGCACTCCTCGTGACATCTTCTACCATCCTTGTTCCTGTGATAGGGCTTCTCCTGAGAGCCCCCAGCAGCTTTGAGGTAGTCCTTCCAAAGGATAGGTCTAGGCATGCTTTTATTTAACAGAGTTCCTTGATGACATCACTCTCTTTTTTTCAGGCTCTGAAGTGTAAATAAACTACATTTATTTGCAACAAAGATGAATCTGCATATCTCACAGAAATCTTAAGAACAAGCATCATTCTTGTATTTCAGATGGATTTACTGAACAGCCCACATAGGCCTATCAATATTCTCATAATAATCACAGCTGAATACATTCCAAAGAAGCTTTTCCAAGACCCAAAAATCTATTAACTTTTGAAAGATATCAATAGTTTCAATAGAAAATGCTTAAAAATATGGTACATCTCAAAAGAAAAGCACAAGTCATGAGGAGCAGCTGAAGGGGCTAGGGGGGCTCAGCCTGGAGAAAAGGAGGCTAGGGAGGACCTTCTTTTTTTCCACAACTCCCTGACAGGAGGGTGTAGCCAAGTGGGACTTGATCTCTTCTTCCAGGCAACCAGCAACAGGACAAGAGGACAAAGGTCCAAGATGTGTTGGGGGGATTCAGGAAGAATTTCATCACAGAAAGGGTTGCTAAATGTTGGAATGCGCTGCCCAGGGAGGTGGTGGAGTCACCATCACTGGAGGTTTTGAAGAAACAACTGGACGTGGCACTTTGTGCTGTGGTCTAGTTGACAAGGTGGTGATCAGTCAAAGGTTCAACTTTATCCTGGAGGTCTTTTCCAACCTAAATGACTCTGTGATTTTTTGAAAACAATGAAAATTTCTTTTCCCACAGAAAGTCTATTACTTTTTGTATTTTTTAAATACTCTCAAGGCATTTCCCATTGTAATATTTCTCAAATTTACATCAGGCAAACACCCTAAACTTGAAAATTATTACTTTCTGGTACTGCCGGAAATAGGTTCTTACGTCAAAAAAAGACAATCTAGCTACCACAGGAAGAGCTGTGACAGTATTTAGAGTTTTATACCAGAAGTCAGTCTCTCATTTCCCACCTCTAGCATTAGGCACCTGTCTTACTTCTCTCTCTGTATTTTTCTCCTCTGTAAAATGAGGATAATGAAATACCTGTGTCTGTTGAATTTGACAATTCTCTCTCCTTCCCTACCCCAGCATGACAAGGGGAGATAGAGGTATCATGATTCTATCCACAAAATATATCAGCCTGGAAAGGCGTGTGGCTTTTCTTCCCACCAGTAGTCAAAATAATGCCTAAGTTTTGAGCACAAGGAATAAACTCAGAAAATTTTCACCACCTATCTTCTGTATTCCTTTTGTGCACACCCACTGGAAAGGTGCTTATCTGCTTTAGAATGAACCCTATATGTTCAAAGCTCTGTTGAATATATATTTTTTCACTTCATAAAGCTTTGATTTAAACATGCCTATATATATATATGTAAATTCAGATAGTCATTTGCGCCTAAAAGCACACAAATATAATCCTATTTCTCCACACCAGGGACTAATATTTGACCAAAAAAACTGAATTTCCCAAGCAAAATTGCTATTGAAAAAGTGAACAAGGACCCCAAGAGCTGTTTGAAAATAACAGTCTTAAACTCAAAAACCTTCCTCACAAACAGTAATGCAAGTTCCTCACATGTAACTTAAATGAAATTATACTTTAAAAATCAGGGATCATTCAAAGTTTCTGACCACCCAAATAAAAGTTTAAAATTTAATTTCTTCTATGTTTTTATTTTTCAATTCATGATGAATGAAGGAATTTTATCACAAAAAGTAGTGAGAAAAATGGAAGAATAAAAAAATTTTTCACCACTAAATATATCAAAGGGAAGAATTTACAGAAACTGAAACTCATGACAGTTCAGAGTGATTTTTTTCCCTAATTTTTAACAAACTGAGATCATGTATTTAACAGAAAAGAGTATCAGGAAATAGCTATAGCATCACAAGTGTGAATTGATGACAGCATTATGTCTAATAGTTCACTCTAAAAAATGGAATAATTCAAGTTTTATTTTTGAAGGCAGCTTACAGGATCAAGATTTTGTCAGATGGGGCATTTCAGCCACTGCCTTTTAAATGTATGCGAACTCAACCAATTTTAAGATTGGCAATACTTCTGTTATTTCTATTGTAACTATTCAAGCTCTCAAAGCTGAACACATACAGAAAAGCTTAAGATACCTGTGCTATTTCTGAAAGCTTTAGCATGAGATTAATTTGGAAATTTACAAATACATTAGTGTTAGAATAAATGAAACCCTAGCTATTTTGCTACTTTTCTAGGATTACTGAGTTCAGCAAACGAACCCTTTGTATATAAGGAGATCATCTGTATAGATCATTCTGTTTTGCACTGAACTGCAGCACGTGATTATTTAGGACTAATATAGGGCAAAGTAGCAAAATTAAGTAATTTCATTTGAACACAAAATGTTTTGAAACTCAAACTGCTCTTTATCCATAATGTGTAACTTCATCTATGTATACAAAGTTAAAGGTGTTTACTATGAGTCTATGATTGCTGAACAGTTAGGTGATGATTAGCTCATATCCCCAGAGCAGTGTCTTTTTGAACAGTGACCCAGCAGTGTTGATAGACTCATACAGAAGCACTTCTTCACTCGCTTTAAACTGGCATACTCTATACTAGTAAATACAGAAATTTGACACCAGCTGAGACTCACCTGAATGGTCTGCACCTTCCTTTACTTCCAAAGGTTCCACCCTCAGGAACAGAAATACATAAAATGTGTACGTTTTTCTTTAGATTTTAGTACTTTTTCAAACCTGAAATAAAGCTGTTACGGTTTCCCCCAGTAACATAGGTCAAACATTTCCTGTCACAGTCCATTAGATTACAAGAACCACTTCTGTAAGTGATCACAACCCAAAAACTGCTTTCAGGCTCAATCAGAAAGCAAAAAGTTACATGACTGCTTTACACTTGGGACATTTTAAAAGGCTAAATTTAAGGTGAAATTAATCTTTTCTGGCTCTCTGAACTATCTTTCAGATTTTCAATTACAAAAGCTGTTAAGTGTAATTTTCACAGTCACATAGAAGCACTTAAAAATGCATTAAAGCTGAGAATTGGCAGCATTTACATCTTTCAAATTATTATATTCTCAATTGTACAAATAATGGAAAACAGTGTTTGAAAGGTGATACATGTTACACATCTGTCTTCATATCCCGAGTTGCTCCCTTGGAAGAACATGTACATCTCTTCATGGACGGTCTCTTTATAAGGACTCAAACGAAGACAAGGAGCAATGGGTACAAGTTCCACCGTAAGAAGTTTTATCTTGACATAAGAACTCTTTTACAGTAAGAAAATGATTCACTAAAACAACTTCTGCATGGACATGCTGCATGCCCCATCATGGTAGATTTTCAAGACACAATTGGACAGTCTGTTAGAAAATCTCATCTAGGTTCCCTTTCCCTCAAAAGAATGGGTGGCATGATCATCTGAGGTAACTTCCATCCTGGCTTATCCTGTGATTTTCTGTGTGTCAGCATTTTACTTACATGACAGAGCAAATTTTTGACTATTTGATCACCAAATCCACATATGTGGAGTTTCAAATCCATGGGGAACCAGAGATAATTTTTCAAATTACTTGAAAAAATTTGTCAATGAGATGAAAATATAATAATTATTTGGTGGTGGTTTGTTGGGATTTTTTTTCTTAAAACTATTCTGATAATCATTAAATTTGTTATATATAGGTGATTTTTTTTTAAAATCCCCTGAAAATGGAAGATATCTTCAGTTTTTTTAGCCTATTGTCCAAACCAAAGAAGCTACAGCAACAATCAGTGAGTAGTATAGATCTGTTTACTACTCTAGAACAATATTAGCCAAACTCTGTAAAGGTTATTCAGGATCCATTAATTGAAAGATTTTAATAGAATGCAGCCTGTAGCCTGAAAAGACTCTATGCAAAAAGTGTACAGAGATCTGTACCATGAAAATGAGATCACACTAGTAGGAACTTATATTATCTTTTAAACAACAAAATACAAAGATTTTAATATATTTTATAAGTATAAAGAACTTTTCAACAATGTTGAAAAGACAAGAGAAGCAAAAGGAAGTTGCTTAGAAAAACATGATTACTTCTTTATATAGTTATCCTTTCTGAGCATATGCAAATCAAAAGAAATCTAAGAAATACGAGCTCAAAATAATGACATTAAGAGGAAAGACTATTACAAGGAACTTGGGACTTTTAGTATGAAAAGAAATTACTACATTTCTACTCAAATAACAATATCACAGCACTCTGTACAGTTTGCTATGTAGCAAAGGAAAACAACTTTTAATCTCTAACATGAATATAAATAAGGATTTGGCTTTGTGTAGGCTTGAAATCTGAAAAAAAAAAAAACAAAAACGCAATATTTTAGCAAAGACGATTCTGAGGCAGATTCTTGTTTTCCAAGCTACCTAACAAGTATAACAGGTTCTTAGTCATTTAAGAGTTACAGATCAAGTCTTCAAAGGTTAGAAAAAACCCCAACAAACAAGAAATAAAAAAACAGAAAACCAAAAATGGTGAAAGGCAGAGCTAAGAATATTTAGAAGGCATATTTCAGAACAGAAAAGAATTCTTTTATATACAGAAGCAAACGGTAACAATAAATTATGACTGACTAAATTTGTAAATTGTGTAATGGCTCAGAAGTAACAATCTGATTACAATCAATATTTTGAAGTTCCTTGCAGTGGAAGACAATGTTAGTGGGTAAAAACCAATTCCCCTCAAAGTAAAGGCAGCTTCATCAAGTCATGCTCCTGAATTTCTGTGTTTAACAATAACTTTCACAGCCAAACATCTGTCAATCATGAAAAACATTAACATTTAGAAAGACAAATAACACACCTTGACAAATGTGTTACAGCTTACAGCAAAGAGGAATCTTTCAAGTTGACTGTTGAAATATCCTATTCCTTTAACTGAAATTTTAATTAGGGAGTTTTAATCAAGGACACGTTGTAAAAACTGTTCTAATTGGTTACAATGTGAGGCAACACATACTACTCATTTTTAGAGTAGCTTTAATTTTCTTAAATTGTATTCCTTCTTTGTTTCCTTTCTCTTCCTGCATTTGTGATACAGACATACACATTTGTGGCAAATAGGGGGTTACATTAAGCAGTTTTTGCAAATATTATGCATATTGCAAGTTAACTTTTAGTTGTAACCTTGCAGAAATTGCTCCAAGCTCAGAAAAACGAAGTAATAGCAAAGGTGGTGCTTCTGTTAAGTCAAGATAACCAAGACTTGGTCACTAATAGACCAATGGTTACTGGGAGGATTAATATTTTAGCAATTACATTCATGTGGTTTAAGCTAAGTTGATCAGTGGATAAAAGATTCCAGACATAGCTGCTTTTACAGCACTTTCAGACCCAGGCTACAGCCCAGGCACAAGCTAAGTGTTTTGCCCTGATTATTCTCCCCTATAGCAGAGTCCTGCAGAAAAACTATGCTGCCATGATATCAAATTGGGTCCCTAGAAAATGTCACCATGTAACTGTAACACAGAAATTATACAAAGACATCAAACTGATGCCAGGATGATTTTTTGCTTTTTCATATACCCCTCTTATATACCCTTTCCATATACCCTTTTATACAGCTTTGCATGTATCCTTAGTGCTTTTAGCCCACATACTTGTAATTCCATAAGTCCGATAACCAGCTTAGACCCAAAGTTCCACTAAGCCAAGAGACTAAACATCTTGGAAGCCTGGCAGTTGGGTCAGAAAGCCTCAGACACCAAGGTCCTCTCCAGAACACATTCTGTAAACTAAGATAGGCCCATCCAGGGGGAAGGTTCCTCAAGACAGGGGCTTCTCTTGAGCCTCTCATTGGGGCATCTTCAACAGATATGCTAATTTGCAAGGTCTATAATTGTATACGTGAATCATCGTGTGTGGGCATTCTTCATGCATTGTTTGGGGGGTGCACCCTGGTGCATTTTGGGGTGGGCATCCTGGTATGGACCTTTCGCATGTGCATTTTCGGTGTGCATTTGGGGGTGCTTTCTACCTGGATGTGGTGCACCAGAGTATCTTTAAATAAATACCGAGGTAAAACACATTTTTCCCCTCTAACTGCATTTCGCTTTTAATTCTAAGCTCAGGGAAAGGCAACAAAACAGCTAAAATTCCTACATCAGACATTTTAAAATTGTGAAATTCAGAATGTGCCTCATTAACAGACTGAACTTGAGCATAAGCAGGGAGAAGACATTGATTTAGCTAAAGGGATACGGGAAAAAATCCTGTGTGCTGTTTAAGCAACATAAAATCATTCCAATTCCTCAATCAAAACTTTTCGTGAATAATGTATTAAAGCAATGTTTCTTGGAACCTGATTTTTCATTTCTACCGTACATACAGTAGTTTCTTAAACTGTACAGAATTGTGGGACTGGAATACATGAATTACCACATTTTTCCAAAATACTTTTTCAAAGAGAGCATTTGGAAAGTTATTACTATACAATTTGGTCATACATTTACTTGCTGTAGGAAAGATAGTTCAACATGAAAGGCAGAACCTTAAAGAATTTGTATCTAGAATGCTATCAATGAGAATCAATACTCAAGCATAGAAACAAGGAACAATAAATTATATCATTTTGGTAGAATGTGGCTTGGTTTACATTTTACTACAGGAGCAAATTTTCTTTGAAAAGTAAAAATGCTTTCAGAAGGTCCCAGAAGACATCATTGGACCTGTTTCCTACAATTTATCCCTTTATCTGTATCACATAAAATCACACTGAGGAAAAAAAACACAGGTTTGGTTTGTGAGAAGTAACTTCGGTAATAGTGATGTGAAGCTTTCATCATCCCAGGGAAGAGAAAAAAGGTGGCATGACCAAAAAATGAATTTAAGGGACTAGCCTTCTACATTCTCAAACATAAGTCAGACTTCCTGGTAACCAAGGAAAGGGAGATGGACTTACAGCAACTTGGCAGCACATCTGAGAGCTGACATCAGCAACATCCGCAACTATTGCAGCTCAGAAGGGCAATGAATGCAGTGGGACACTGGCACAGATAGAAACTCAGCTCTCCACTGACCTGAGTCACAGGAAAACAGGAAATTGGAACCCAGTCAGATTTCTAAGGCTGGATCAAAAGAACAGCAACACTAAGTACGTATACTATCAGCTAAGGCCAAAGTACTGCTTAATAAGCAATTAATTATGGAGTTAGCACCTTTTGGCAAATAAAGATTATGGCTGATATCCAGCATGGTAAATTATGACTGACCAGCCTGACTGCCTTCTATGATGAAATAGATGGAGCTGGGGTAAAAAGCAGTGAGTGTCATTTATCTGGATTCTAGCAAGACTTTCCACACTGACTCCCACAGTCATCCATATCAAAGCTTAGATGTTATGTTCTGGATAGGAACACATGTAAATAGTAACAAAATGGCTGGATAGTTGCGCTCAAAGTAGTCATCACCAGATATAGCCTAGCTGGAGGCCAGCAAGAAGGAATACTGCAAGGATCTATCCTGAAATATGTCCTGTTTAGAATCATTATCACTGACCTGGACAAAAGGCTTGTTCATCTGGTTTGTAGATGACCCCAAACTAAGAGGACAAGTCAGTACATCCGAGGGTAGAGCTGCCCTCCTGACAGACCTAGGCAGTCTGGAGAAGTGGACTGACAGGAACTTCTAGAAGTCCAGCCTTGTCAAGTGCAAAGTCCTGCACTCCAGATGGTTACCACCTGGCCAGGAAGCAAATATGCTGAAAAGGACTTAGAGGTCTGGGAAGACCAGCAAATGAAAGAAATGTCTCCAGTGTACTCAGACAGCAAAGACCAACAGTATCCAGGGCTGTATTAACTTAGCACACATGCTTCTTGCTTACTTCTTGTTCTTATTAATAACGCAGCAGTAGAAGTTGTTGTAGCTCAAATTCCTTGCAATCACCAACTCCAGTTTTGGCTTCACTACCACCATCCCCGCATATATAAGTAGCACTTCTGAACACAT
Organism: Machaerirhynchus nigripectus; assembly: GCA_013397975.1. Classification (NCBI taxonomy): domain Eukaryota; kingdom Metazoa; phylum Chordata; class Aves; order Passeriformes; family Dicruridae; genus Machaerirhynchus; species Machaerirhynchus nigripectus. Next base: position 118,530 of record VZRQ01008178.1, read on the forward strand.
AGTTGGAGGCCTGCTCCTGCTTTTGCCTCCTGTATATTTAATTTTCATATCAGACTTCCCTATTTAGCAAAGTGGATATTCTGTAACATCTGTCTGTTTTTCCTAAGCATCAAGATGAACTGTTCATGCAGTTGGAGAAGGTTGTCTTTTAAGACCTCACAGTTTTCTGGAGCTCCTTTGCCCTTTTGAGCTGCCTTATAAATGATCCCATCAGTTAGTTCTATGAACAATCCACAGCCTGCTTTCCTGAAGCCCAGGGTCAGTGCTGATCATCTCACCTCCTTCACTCCCCTCGGCATTTTCAACTCCAGTATTACACGGTCACCAACAGTCAGGGCTTCTACTGACTACCACAACTCCAGACACTTCTGCTGGTTATTGACTGAGTTCCAGCTTTTGGCCCAGGCAGTACCTGTACCAAGTACTCCTGACACTCCCTGGAAACATTCTTCATTTCTTGGGTCCTACTGGGTTGCCCTTCTAATAGGAAGATAAATACTCCATGTAAAAATCAGGGTCTGTGATACAGATTTACTCTAAGGAAAATACCAGTTTCTATACACTTTCTTCACAATCTAGACAAAACTTGCCAGATATTTCACTCTAAATCAGGTAAAGTACAATTTCAGCTGAGATATTCCTACAGGCCTGGAAAGTAAAACCTCTATCATCTTTCAGTCAAAATTGGCATAATCTAACTTTCAGTTTCATACTGTTTATAGGACAGGAAGTAACACAATACTACCTTTAACATTTATCCTTTTAACAGATCTTCCTCTGTATGAAAGATGGAATATCCTTCTTTAGATGCTGTGACTCACAGAACTCTGCTGACAGGTCAGATATTGGACCCTGCATCTGTCACCAAAGAGCCACATAGACTTATTAATCCTATGAAGCGGTAGCATTGTCTCCCTATCTCTACAACACAGGTCACAATACTTTCACAAAATCCTCTAAAATAAACTACCTACAATAGCTATGATTCATTGTATTGATTTCTGTAAAAATAAGCACATTTGCAAAAGACTTATATCCAAATCATATTCGTTAGAGCTACAGAAATTGGAAGTCCCATGGAAACACATCTGCTGTGCTCCTTATAACACAGGAACTAATGACCAAGCCCAGATACAATACTTAATTTAACACAAACACTGTGCTAAAACACGTCTTTCAAAACTCATCTTGTCCATTATTTCAAAAATAGAGAAACTCTTACCACACAAGTCTAAAAAGCAAAGAAAGTACTTACTGTGTATTGGTTTGGCACGGCCTGGTTTTAGGTAGCAGGGGGGCCACAAAGATGGCTCCTGTGAGGAAGCTGCTGGAAGCTTCCCACCATGTCCAGCAGACCCAATCTCTGATGACTCTGAAAGATGGATATGTGTTGCAGTAGAGATGGACACACAACACATATTTATTGTAATCCAAAGTCATAAGAAGCAAAAGGTTTATTAGTATTCTCTGCTATTATTCTTATACCTCTTCATAATTACTGTGGGTTGTTTAGTTTAGCTTGATTGGCTGCTTGGCAAACAATGACAGGGCTGTCTATAAAACAATGACCATTCAAATGACAACACAATTAGCCATACAAGCAATTAGTTACATATTATATGCAAGTTTCTTCTTGTACACTCTTGATGTTCCATAGCAGGAACATCTTCTTTCATTGATTATCTTCTTGGCTATCACTGTGGCTTTCATTGTGACTGCAGATTCTCACGGGTCAATCTCACAGGTAAATTCTGATTGTCTTCAGGTTGGGCTCTGTGAGACTTTCAGACCTGCTGTCAGTCTCATCCCACCACAGATATGCTGCTGGCCAAACTGGGCCAATGAGAGAAGTTCGTAATGACTCTGTGATGACATATTTAAGAGAAAAATCAAAATAAAGTTACAAGATTTTGGGGATTCTAGTCAGAGAAGAGGAGGAGGTGAGAACATGTGAGGGAAACAACATGGCGACACCAAGGTCAGTGAAGAAGGAGGGGGACGAGGTTCTCCAGATGCCAGAGCTGAGATTGCTCTGCAGGCTGTGGTGAAGAGACCATGGTAAAGCAGGTTGTCCCCCTGCAGCCCATGGATCTATGTGGGATGCAGAGATCCACCCACAGCCCATGGAGGAGGTGCCTGTGCTGGAGTGGGTGGATGCCTGGAGGAGGCTGTGTTCCAGTGAAAGACCCCGTGGAGAGAGAAGACCCTTGCTTTCAGGCTGGAGGAGCCTGTCCTTGGAGGACTGCACCCTGTGGAAAGAGAGATCCACGCTGCAGCAGTTTTGAGAGGACTGTGTGCCGGTGGGAGGGCCTCACATTGAAGCAGGTGCAGTTGGCTGCTGCTCGTGAGACTGGACCAACCACAGGAAGTTCACAGAGAATTGTCTCCCATGGGAGGAACCCCACGGCATCACAGGGCAAGAATCCTCTCCCGGAGAAGCAGAAGGAAATCTCAGTGATGAACTAACCAAACCCCCATGCCCTGTCTCCTTGTGCTGTCGGTGGGAAGGAGGGAGGGGCTGCGGGAAAAAGGTGGCTTAAGGGTTTATTTTACCTCTCACTATCCTCCTCCAATTCTGTTAGCAATAAACTCACTTTGCAACTTAAGTTGAGCCTGTTTCACCCTTGACATTTCTCCCGGTCCTTATCTTACTCATGAAGCGTTTGTTAATTTTTTTTCCTTTTCCCTCCTCTGCCCAGCTGCGGCAGGGGAGGGTGAGTGAGCAGCTCTCACGTAGGCCTGGCCCTGGGCCAGTGTCAAACCATGACAATCTGTCATTTCATTACCCCATAAGCTGAATAAGTTTTACATGCAGCAAGTCTTCCCTCTCAGTTATATTTGTCCACTGACACACTCATTCTGACAAGTACTGGTGTGTTTCAAAGAAGTTTAACTCAAGACAAAATTATGTGCTTGTACTATATATTGAAATTAAAAAACTATGAGAAACTCTATACAAGTCAACAATTCCACTAGATGTACAGCTCTTCTTTTGCTGTTGTTGCTTTGCTTTTCAAAGCAAATAAATTCTTTCTCCCCTCTGATATTCTAAAGCAGTTTGCCTTGCAGACCTTCCAATCTGTATTTTTTTTCTTGTCTTGGATTTTATTTGGCCTCAGGGAAAAACATTATGAGATAATTCATCAGGAATTCTCATTCTCAATCACTAAATAAAGAGAAAAGTATCCTCCTGAATCCCATGCTAGTAATCAGGGAAACGCTAATCTTGTTCTTACATTAATCAAGACTAAACTTTTCAATTGTCTCATACTGAAGTAATGTCTCGGTTTGGAGACAACTTTAGGAACAAACACTCTGAAGTGAGTGTTTCCTCTAAAGAGAAGGGCTGCAGCAATCCCTTCTGCCAATGAGAAATGAATAGCAGTGAGTGAAAGTGAAAAAAACCCTGGTTATTACCAAAAAACCCAGGATTCCCGCAAGGCACAGAAAAAGGAAAGGAAAAAAATTTGAATAAATGCTAGATCTTGAAATTG
>VZRQ01008179.1:406-19807 GCA_013397975.1 Machaerirhynchus nigripectus
AAAAAGAAAAAGAAAAAGAAAAAGAAAAAGAAAGCAGGATTTATAGACCTCTAACCTTTCCCTCAACACACTATAGCATTATTAGGATGATAAACAGCTCTGTCCAATTTTCTGGACTAAAACACATCAACTCCTTTTTTAACTGTCGGTAAAAACAGTGTCATGTCTAAATTCTCCCATCCCCAGATACCCAAGTGCTAGGAAAGATAATTACCTTGTCATCTCTGTCATCCTCTTCTTCCTCGTCCTCTAGCATGTCCTCCACTACCTGCAGACAGAAACAGTAGTAGTTGTCATCATTTAAAAAGAAAGAGTTTTGTTCTGTCAATTCTAAGCCTTTTGTAGATGAAAACTTTATTAACATTTGAAATAAATGCACAGAGGGAAAATGTACAACTAGGAAAAAACACTTGATCTAGAGATTCAAATTTAGGAAAGTGTTATAGCTTTAATTAACCTACATTGGGGAATTACATACTGAAAATCCTTTGCAAAACGCTTGCTTGACAATTTAAGTATTTAAAAGGTAGTTCAAAATTCAGTATATGCCTGCTTTAACTAAAGGAATCCTTTGTCAGCTCCACTGGTGCCTATGCAGCACACACACACATGCTCACTTCAAATTTACAGTTACCTGCATAAAAGGGCAACACTTTTAATAGAATTTACAGTATTCACCAAGAGATTCTTGAAGAATACATAGCTGGTAATAAATTCATAGTAGCTTATCTCCCTATCATGTTCAACAATGATATATACCATATGCTTTATCAACATTAGCACTCTGTCTCCTAATAATAATTTTATACAATCTGTGCATCTAACTTCATGCACATTAATTGCTAGCTGTACCTGCCACATGTCTGCATCTATGTATTTTTCCGTACATAGTTTTTAAGTCCAACACCATGAAACATAAATATAAATTAAATTATTTCTCCAAATATTAATAATTATTATATCATCAGCATGAACTAAACCACTAAGTTTAGTTTCCAGAGAGATCAAATGATTTTCCAAAGATAAGCCATGGCAGATTCAGACTTAAAGATCCCTCCTTCATGACACTGTGATCAATGACCCTAACAGGAAAATTCTCTGTTGATGGAATGAAAGAAAGTTGGACCTCCTTATAACCAGAAAATAATGTGCTTCTTTATATCTATATGTATATGTATATAGGTACTTATTAGGATGTAAGAAAATCCTTAATGAAGGTCAGCAAAGATCCAAGTGGCCCAGTGTTCTATTATGGGTGCAAAAATTTTATACTATATATTATAAAACATGCATAAAGAGGAAAAGTGGAGGCAAAACTCACTGATATGAAACAATTAAGTAATTTAAGACAATAAAAGTACAACTTCATAGGCACCCCCCCCAGACAATGCTGCAAGGGTATTCACACATCCATGTACAAGAACTTAAGGCACTTCATCCAAGAGCCAAATTCAGATAAGGGAAGAACTGAAAAATAAAAGTGTATCAGTTTCCTTTCTCTGAGTTAGCTCTACCATCAAGAAGGTCCCAATTAGCCCTGTTACATGGGCCCATGCAGAGCATAAACAACACATGGTTTGATGTAACAGGCCCATCTAGTAGAGCACTGTATGCATGCAAGTCACCCGCACAGTCCAAAACATTTGCTGTTTCTGCTGTTCCTTCTCGTTTGAACCCTGTCCCAGAACCCCTCTAACAACAGTTCTTAGGAGGGGAAGGAACCTCCAGTTCTGTCTACTGGCTGCTCTGTCCTGGAGCTTTGAATGAAGTAAAACTAGAAATACAAAGAAACCATATAGAGCGAGCATGTCCAAAAGCATGAGAAGGAAGCATGACCAGAGATATGAAGGACTTCCTCTTGAATTCTTCCCTGCCCACAATAACAATTTTAGCAGGAGGAGCCTGACTGACGAAATCTTCTGCAGCCTCTGACCTGGCACCAGCCAGGCAGGTGTACTTCTGAGTCCCCTCAGGCAGAAGAAGGAATCCAGGCTGTGCTCTAGCCACTATCCATGAAGAATTCTCCCTCACCAGTTCGTTCTCTGCTGGCCTTTTAGGCCAGCTCTGCTCCATCTCTCAAAGAAAGGGGATCAGAGACAGTTACCAGAGAGTTTTGATCACAGGAAAATGTTGGGAGCATGTTGCTGAAATAAATGTAGCTCCTGCTTAGCTCAGTACACTTTTTTCATCCCATTTAGAGGTGTTTGAGAAGTCCAGCCTTCACTGACCACTCTGAAACACAGGCATTTTATGTTTCCCATGCACCTGCATCACCTTCTTGTTTCTCTCCTGGTTGCTCACTGCTATATTCCCTGGGCTATTCAAAGTCTTTGGGGAGCTGAGCTGTAAACTACATCACTGGAGAAACTGAGTTCTTCAAAAGAACACATCCTCTGATCTTTAAGGCAGTTGGTTCCAGTGACCCAGTTTACCGAACAGCTTCACCAGCTCTACCAAGAAAATGGTAAACTGAGAAAAGAGGAGGAAAACAAACTGTTAAGGGCTGCAGGAAGATGGAAACCCTCTTAGATCAGTTTTTCCACATGCAAAACATCCCCTTAACTACACATTAGTTGACTAAAGCTGTAGATAGAAAACAGATCTGTTGACTCACACATTGCCTAATGCCCAGAGCTCATGAAGTCAGTAGGTCTCTTACTTTTCAATATTAATATTCTCCAGACACTTAAAGATCTCTTTTATGTACATCCAGAAATTCGTTGCCTTGAGAAGGTTGAATAGCAGGATGCCTATCTCACATTAGCACTCAAGTTAGCGTGGAGACAATCAGCTGAACAGGAAATCTCTAAAATTATTGTAAATGATGGCATCTTACAGAAATCACTTGCATGACAATATCCATTCTAAATTATCCAGATAATAACACTTCAGACTCAGGTGTGTTTTTTCCTTCCATATCTCATGATCTCAAACTACTTTACAAGCTTCTATAGAGAGGCAAAATGTTAACTTCTCCAAAGGGCATTAAAAGTCCTATGAAATTACTTGCAGTATCAGACTAAGCCCAGATTTCCATCTCCTCCATTCCCTTTTTAAATTAAAAAGCCACTACCAGTCTATGTTCTTTTTCTAGTTTAGCCATGCCACTAATTGCATTGAGATTTGAAGTAATGAATTGTTTGGGAAGAAAAACAGAATTCATTTTTTGTAGCAAAATAAAATGTAATGAACTGTGCCAATGCCCAAGATGCGTAAATAATTCTTTGAAATATACGAAACGTAGCCCATGCTTTCACTTGTCTTGAAATTCAAAAGAAAGGGTTAAAAGAAAAAAACTCAACACACACAAACATTCAGACAATATGGACATGATAACAGAATTCATTAAAGCACCAAAACAAGTGTTTTCAGAACTTTGCCACAGATTAAAACAAGGAAAGTAGATTCTTCATAGTCATATGACATATGAATTTTTGGCACACTGAAGCCTTACAAAAGCTGTATACTGAAGTGCAGTCTACTGCAAAACAAAGCAAGGCTGTTCAAGAGAGGTACAGTAGATCTGAACACAGATTTCAGTTTAACACTGGATAAAGAATACAGTAGAAAAACCCCCCACGATGGATTTTTTAATCCTTTGAATCTGCCTCATTTCTATTCAAATAAAGAGCCCATCTTCCACTCTGTTTTGAAGGAATGCAATAGTTCTTTAGATCCTTATGTCAAGCATTGTACCTGGAGAAAGTATAAGGGAGGGAGGAAGGTGATGGGGAAGGAGGGAGAGGAGGACAAGGTGGGCAATAAAATCAAATAAAGATAAAATGAAATGTTATATTTATCTTAATAAAAGTTCTATGGCAAAACTCTTATGTTGTCCTTAGAATATTCACTCTAAATGATGCCTTTTGATACCTTGTTTGAAGTCAAGTAATATTAATTAAACAATGGAAGAGCATTAGGGAAATCAGAAAGATCTAATTGCAAGCAGTTAGAAGTGACATGACCTTCTGTAATATCACTTGTCACAGATGTTTATGATGCATATTGGTAGAAGCTCTTGAAAGAAACTAGACATAACAGACTGGAAGACCATTATAGTATCTGTCACAGCAGATACTATACACCAGGTCACCAGAAGGAAGCACAGCCATCACATATGCACACCAAAGAAAACCTCAGCATCTGTGGGCTAGAATGCACTCTTCTGACAAAACTGACATTAAATACAGACTGCATTTATTCTGAAGATCTACTGACTAACAAAGAGGATAGAATTTCTGAGAAAATAATTCATTTTGACTTCTAACCTCAACATCTGCAAAGCAGAGTTGGATTCTAGTTATTTACAGGCACGTGCAATCAAAGCCCTACAGCTGTAGAGAACTTAGAAATACTGCCTCTACCTAAAGAATCAGTGGAAAAGTGATGCACTGAAACTTAACACCACTTTTAGTGAAAGGTCCTTCTCTCTTGGCGTCAGCTTGCCATTTCTCATACAAAGTGTGCAAACCATCATTAATTGTCTCTGTTCTGTGTTTTTCAGCTGATACAAAAGAAACACCTGAACAGAAAATACTCTGATGTCTTTACATGTTAATAATACCTGGTATTTGCTCTGCACTGAGGTGTAAAATAAAGAAACGGAAAGGAAAAAAAGAAAAAGGGCACTAACTCTGCAGATAGCCATGATGACTGTTACCTTAATACTTTACCATGAAGCAATGCCCCTCATTAGAACTTCTCTACATCTGCTTAGATCTTACGTCGTGTCATCCTTCAAATCTAGGTAGTTTCCAACAAAAACAAAACACTTTCCATGCCACACATTATGATCTCAAGATATCTACAGACACTTGTATTTTCCTATATAAGTATTAAAATTCATAAAAGAAATCAAAAGCAAGGATGAGATTTGGTTCCAAATTAAATGCATTTTAGATGTGCAAATAATGTAGTCAGAATTATACTGTTCAGGACTGTTTGGATTTGTGTTCATATTGTCCTGACATAAAATGTACTGTAAGCTTGTGAGCCATGCAACTCAGTGTATGCCTGTAAGTGTAATATAAAATTATGCAATGTGTATGGATTAAGAAGGATGCATAAAACCACTTGGGCTTTCTCAGATAATTTCCTGGTACTTAATTTGAAGGAAAGATATCCATTGTCCACAAGCCCACTACCACAGCAGTTATGTGCTCATTTTCACAACATGACATCTGCTTCTTTTATGGAATTGCCAAGCAGAAACTTTACAGGAGATACATCTTCATTAAAATGTCCACCTTTTTACACCACATTTGTGAGGAAAATAAAAATCAAATTAACAGATTCTGATTTAGGAGTACAGTATATCTGAGTCCAACCAGATTTATACCATAATGTTTTGATCTTGGGATATTCATCTGTAGTAATCATAGAATAACTGAACTACTAGATATGATAATTAGTGTGATAAGCTTCCCAGTAACGTTGAATATCTTGCACTACAGAAGACAGGAGAATAAAAAGAAAAGCATTAGTACATTACTGCTAAAATACTCTGATTTTTACATAGGCACTCAAATTATGTCTTCTAACAGAATGCATTTTGTTGGCTTATTCTGGGAAGTGCTCATAATGTAATTTAATCTGATTCTTAATAGGAAATGAGACTAGTACGGCTATCAGAGGCCTTTTGATGCATGCTGCTGATTACACAGAGTTCTGTAATGTCAACGGCAGAATTTTATTTACAATATAGTACATTTCTTGGAAACATGTTTCAGCAGTAAATATGGTTGATTATACAAGAACATGTAACCTTTTCGCTGTTGTCAGCTTTATATGCCCTCAATATTCAATTGCCAATGTAGTTAAGAGCAAGTAATTTTTAACATTACAATGGTACAAGTACCATAGCATTTCTCTCATTTTCTTTCAATATTTGGTTCTCATTTTTTTAGCTTTCTGTTGTATTTACACAATGCATTGTGAATTGAATATTAGGTATTTATTTGAAGTATGTCTCCATCTAAAGGCTCCAATATGTACTGTACACTTGAAATGTCAGATCTCTCAGAATGCTTCGTTTTCAGTTCAGCAGAATAAAAATAACTGCATTCTTTGCTTGGCTAAGTATCAGTGAAGGGTTACCATGCAGGACTATTAAAAATAAAGCCATCACAAAATATTGTGAACTAGAATTCTTAGGCAAATCCCTATGATAAATTATCTTATAAACACAATGGCTCATTATAGGTTTTTATTGTTATTATTACTTCTTTTCAAATGTACTGTTTCCATATTCTAGTAGGACCAGATATGCTTCTGTCATAAAATAGCATTTATACAAGTTATTTTAAGCTTATGGGTGTGATCCAGTATATTACACTCAGATTTGAAGCTGACCAGCTTTTTAGTCAAAAAATTTAAGTTACATATTTTAGGTGAAAATGTATGTAATACACATATTGTTTTAATTTCAATTAGGTATTTTTTCCCTGGTGTTTATACATTTCTGTAAATACAGTAAAATGCCAAATTTCTAAAAGTCTTGGCTTCATTAAAATATGCTAAAGTGATAGAAAGCCAAACAAAAATGAATAAAATTCTCACATGTGGGAATTTTTTCTAGAAACTAAACTGCTATTAGGTTATATAGTATTGATTATTTATAACAGCCACTACCAACTGTCAAGTGAATCTTGTTACCATTTAAATCTGCAGGCAAATGCAAAAAAAAAAAAAATTGTAACAGTCTCATACAAAAAATGCCTCCTCTGTGCAGTAAACTTCAATTTTATTTTAGATGCCAGCAATATTGAAAGACTGTGGGAAAAAAAAGTGGCAAAATTTGAATTAAAAAACCAGTTGGTTTCTGACAGAAAAAAAAAAAAGCATCAAATTTTTTAAAAAATACTGGAGATATTTAGGGTGGGGTTTTGGTTTTCGCCTTTCTGTTCAGGTGACCACAGAAAGCCAAAACATTCCAATTCTGTAGCATGTTTGGGTTTTGCAGCTGCTACTGGGATAAGAACAGGCACGTAAAGTTTCAGTGAGGAGTTTACTACATACTCTGCTACTGCTTGCAAACCTCTGACACAGGGATTATGACTGCAGCATGGACAGCCTCTTTTAACTGCAGCCCAGGCAGCCACTTGCAGCACTGCGTTCTGTTATGCTGCAGAAGAGAAATGCTTGCCACCCAATCTATATCTTTACCTAGTGTACTGTGGGACTGCTGAATTGGTGCCCAATGCATTTAAAATATTTACAGTATCAACATTTCGTTAAATAACCTTTATGTTAGATTTATGTTGATTTGTTCAATTCTCATTTAATGGCAAATTATGACAATGATGTTTCATAAAGATAATTCTCCATTTAAATGCAGCAGGCGACCAAACATTAAAATTATGTTTCTGATGCAATCTAGAGCAAATTTGTCCAGCTTCAGTGATTATTTGCACTCATAAAAATTCAACTTGGTCAATAAAATTTAAATGCATGATTAAGCTGACATTTTCATGTTTCTTTTCTGATATATTAAAAAAACCCCCACCCTGTCCCATTGTGGAACACTACACTGTATTTTTATTTCCTGACTGTATGGATCACATAGAAAAAAAAATCGGCATGGAGACAACAATGATTCCTAGCAGACTACTTAATACTCAGGCACATGTAGCCAGTAGCTGTCTTTGACAGCACCCACCCTGCCCAGAGACAGATTATAACTCATTTGCAAAAGCCCTTCTAACTTATTTTATTGATAACAAACGAGAAAGACAAAGTTTTTGATTAGTTAGGAGCTAGAAAATACAAGGTAAAATCAGTTCTGCATAATGTTGAAAAGAATTTTATAAAAACAATTGTACTTCTCTTACTTTTAGAGCCATAAACCTGGCTAGTTTCACACACATATTGTTCTGTGGCTAACTCTGTGTGCTCCCAATACCCACTGTGCTGGGGGGTTTTGTGGCTGCTGCTGTTGCTATCATACCACAGGCAAAACTTCTCAGGAAAGTACAGTCAGAAAGAAGGCAAGATCTACTTGCTCACCTGACAATGTCCTTTTTGTATCTTATGCAAATAACATGTTCCAGATGCTGTCTAGCTAGAATACAGGGACAATGACATTTATTTTTTCCATTAACTCATAGCAAGAATTTAGTCTGCAGTTAGAAATCTCTGCAGACTCCCTGGCAGAGTACCACTTCTGGACTTGAAGCTCAAAACCCCAAAGTATCACACTGGCGAGGGATCTGAAGGACTTGGTGTTTGTCCTGTATTTGTATCCACATGACAGCCTTTGAATCTAAGAACCGTCAGGACTCAGTCTTTAAGACCACAAGGTGAAGAAACAGAAGAAAATAAAATTCCTGCTTTGTTTACTTATTTGGTAAGTCCGTTTTCAGTTTCTAGGAAAACAGCTGGTTAAAGTCAGGCACTCTCCTGGTAGGGTTAGTTTATGCATTGAATGGACTGCAAAGTGGCACTCCAAACAGGAGCAACAACCTGACAGTGCTCTGACAGACACTGTTGCCTGGCTCCTAGAACAAAGTGACAGGATTCTAATCAGGAAAGATCTCCTAGGAGCAAGTGAGCTGGGCTTCTATGATCAACTCAAGCTCATTGTGCTTACCACCTTTTCTGAGTGAAGAAAGAATTCACTGAGATGGATATTCATTAGCATCATTCTTCCCGTTCTCACTTTTGTTTTTCTTCATTTGGCAATTCCCAGAACACACATGAGGATTTGAGTCCTCATATTGGAGGACTACAGAAAAGTACCCAGAGAAAACTGCTAAAAATCTCAGAATAAAAAGCTGTCTTTAACAAAATTATTTTTTTCTAATCTCAAAATTTCATCCTAAACATGGCTAATTCTAACATCTAATAGAAACATACACATATACATCATAAAAGTCTGTAGGAAAAAATCTATAGTGAAATTAGAAGATGCCCTGTTGTCACTTTATATAATTCTTAGAAGACAAATGCTATTTATATATGTATATACTTTAATATAAAAAGTCATGAAAAATTGTGTATGGCACATAAACTCCCAGCTGTTCAGCATCATTTTCTATGCAATAACATGTGACTCTCATAACTTCAAGAGGATTGGCTATTTAATATTTCCTTAAAAGCTCTAAGTATTAACTATCAATGCAAGATGTAAAGTGATCAAACCTCTTCTCCATGGGAGTATATACAGCAGAAGAACATTCACAGGTGCCTTCAGGGATGTGCATTATTCTTCTATTAAATGTTAAATTGCTTGGAAAAAAATCCCTAACAAATAATAGACCAAAAGGAGAGAAAGATTAGTATCTTCAGAGAATATCAGAGTGGCAGAGGTTGGCAGGGACATTGTGTCCTCCCCACTTGAGCAGACATCATCAAGCCCAACCTCCCTATTCACACAAAGTCACCTCTGAGCACATTGCCTAGGCCCATGTCTTAAATTTCTTGAATGTCTTCATGGATGAATGCTTCACAACCTCTCATGGCAATCTGGCCCTGGTTGTGACCACAGTCACAGATGAATCTTCATGTGTTTTGGTCTGTGGCCATTGATACTGTCCTGTCATGGAGCACCACTGAGAAGAGGCTGTCTCTCTCTTCTCCTGCTCCCTTCAGCCATTTATACACATCATCAAGAACCCTTCTCCACGCAGAACAGGACCAGCTTGTTCAGCCTCTCCTTGTACACCAGATGCCTTGATCCTTTCATCACCTTCCCTTTGCTGGAATGAAGAACAACTCCCACTCCCCACCTTCCCAGCCTGTCCCGACTAAAAAGCCATATACATACACTGCATGATGGGTAACAGCAATTTCACCACATTTCTGTGATCGTGAGTGAATGTAGCTGCACATGGACCTCTGAATTCCTACTGGTTCATATATTGTGCACACTAATGTACTTAATGGAGAGACCTCTTGACATGCTGGGTTGTCAGAGAGGGTGGGTGTGAGAGACTTTTCCAGAGGCATTTCCTTATTTGTGCGCCTGCACCTGGCCTGGGGATTGGCCCTGTTGGATTGGTTTTGAGGGCTCTCCTGTCCATTCACCCTGCATCCTTTTCTTGCCAACTCAGACCACAAATTTCTTGACAGGACGAGGGGCAATAGCTTCAAACTGACAGAAGGCAGGTTTAGAGTAGATATCGGGAGGAAATTCTTCATTGTGAGGGTAGGGAGGAACTGGAACAGGTTGCCCAGAGAAGCCATAGGTGCCCCATCCCTGGCAGAATTCCAAGGCCAGGTTGGACAGGGCTTTAAGCAACCTGGTCTGGTGGAAGATGTCCCTCTGAAGGTCCCCTCCAAATCAAACTATACTGTGATTCCTCACTTGAGGAATCACTTTTTTGGGTCACCATCACCTCCCTCCCCCATTTATTTTTAGTTTAATGCTCTCCTCAACAGGTTGGACAGCCTTCTGGGCAAGAAGATTTTGCCCCATGTGGTGAGGTGGATCTTCTCCTAGTAGTCCTCAATCCTCAGAAAGTAACCTGCAGTTGTAAAAACCAAGTGTCTGCTGTCAGTAAGAGCAACTGATTGTTGTCCTTCCAGATCTGTCCACTCCTCCACAGGCAGGATGGACGAGAAAATGGCATGCGCTCCCTGTCTGCTACCTATTTGGTCATGGAAGAACAAGAACTTGCAGTGTCACCAGAGGAGATCCAGTGTGCCTGTTACAGTAGTTAAGCATTACAGACCAACAGCTGAGAGACTGTCACAGTTTGAGCTAATTGTGGTAGCTAGGCTGATGTACACAGGGTGAAAAGAAAGATTCATAGCTATGCAAACTGTTCTTAATTCTCCATATGACACTTTCCAACCATATAATCAACTGGTTCATCCCAGGGAAACGGACAAGAGCAGCTGGACAGTGGGAACATTTTAAGTCACTTTCAGAGATTATCTGACCATTCCTTAAGTTAGGCAGCTCAAGCAGTAGTCAGAACATGCAGAACACAGCCTGATGTAGAAATGCACAAGTAACAAAAAAACCAAAATGAAAACCAACAGATTTTTTCCCCATTAACTCCATGCAGTTAATAATGACTGTGACTTTTGCTTAGAAATAGAAAAAGACCCCAGACACCAGACTGCTGTTTTCTCCAAGCTACAAAGGTGATGAATTTTTTTGTATATTTGACATCATCAAAGTATTAAATAGCTTCTTAAAAATACTGAAAATAAGCTTTTAACCCCAGCATACTTTCTGTTAGTTTGCAGCACCTTCCATAGGCTCAGGGCTGGCAATGTGTAGGGGCAGCACTTCCATGCTGCTCCCCACCACACAGATCCAGCACAGGTGACAAGGAGCAGCAGACAGTGGTGACAGAGACACAGCAGTGGTTGATACCTCTCCCACAGAGGATGTGAAAAAGATTATGGAAAAAAGGCAGGAGAACAAAAAAAATCTCAGCCTAGTAGTATTGTCTCAGTTCTAATCTTGTATGTTTAGGTGATCATAGTTTGATATGACAACAGCAACTGCGCTAAAAATAAATTATTTTGTGAGGTCAGATACTCAGGAGTATGATTATAAGGAAGTTTTAAGAGCTTTGGAGAAAGCAACTGGGTGTACTTCAGGCCAAAATGTTACTGCAAAATTCAGAAGAAGGCATTAAGAATGCCATCTTAGTTATTTTTTCCTCACTTAGTACTGGAAAGAAATACTCATAATGTGATTTTTATACCTGCCATGTGACTCAATGACAGAAATTCATTTGTTTTAGTTCAGTTCAGAACCATCCACTAAATCTACATCTATCTACAGTCACTTACACCAATGTTTAATGCAAGAGTTCCTATCTTTCAGAAATACAACTGATCTTGAACAAAATGTACAAAAGATAGGGAATCCAATGTTTCTTTTGTAAATTTGCATCAGCGTTGGACTAAAACCACAATGATCATCAATCCTACAAAGAGTTCAACTGAATCTATGGAGGCATAGTAGGCTGCTTCACCTCTCTGTTGGGCATTCCAGTAGACTTACCTCCTACTAGGAAATACACTTGGGCCTTCCCCTTGCCCCACCCACATTGCACCTTGAATTCAATAAAGGAATCACATTTATAACTCATTAGGAATTATAATAAATGGCAAAATAACCATACTTGCACTCAAACAAGAAACACAGGTTCATGTTATAACAGAGGTACCCAGATCCTTGTTTGGCAAGTGAACTACTCCATGACGAAATAAGTTTCAAACTACTTCAAAAATACCCTGATGCCCAAGAGGAAAAAGCAAATGATACCTTATCTATTAGAGACTGTCGAACGAGGATGAGTTAAGGCTGGTCTATCTGCCATATATCTGCCAGACAGAAACTCAGTGATCACTAATCACTGACCTGCAGAAGAAGTGTGGTCCCTTGCACCTGAACTGATGAGACAATTGACAATTGTTTTCTGATAGAGATATTACAGCAGAAACCAACTCTTCTGAGCTGCTTTGCATGGTCCCAAATTTAAGTAAGTTCCACGGGCATCAAACAAGTACAAAGCATATACAATTTTTACTTGTGCTTGTCTAATGTTAATCAGGTAAGGAAAGTTCACAAATACATTTATCTTTGTGTCTTATCATTAGCCTTAGGATTTCGAAGTAACTTCTAAAGTTAGATGATATTTCTAAGATAAGTAGTCAATGATTTCACTGAGACACACAAGGAATCTCTGAAGACTTGGGAAGAGAAGCCAGATCATGTGAATGCTGAAGCATTCTCTACCCACCAGGAAACACTGCTTAATTAATTTAGATAAAATTTACACTCTTCATAGGAAAACCTAAGTATTTAAATTACTTCTATTCTAATGATACTGTGTTAATGACCTGAGCTAAGGACTCCTGATATTACTGAAGGCTCATGAGCTAATTAGAAAATTACAATAAATCTGCAGATGACTTCACTGAAGGCAGATACTCAACATGATGATAACCAAATTCAAATCATTAAAAACAGGGGCCCAATCTCCTTCTAATATACATAAAGAAAAAACAGTCACTAATGGCACAGATATCAAACATTTGGGATCAACATGTTGCTTGACATAGGCTTCACTAGGTTGGTCTGAAGGACTCTCAGCAAGAGGAGAGTCTTAGGAGCAGCATTTGGTATTCTCAACTGAAAATCCATTGCTAGCTTCATTAGTTTGTTAGAAAAGTTACATGAACAGATAATCTTCCCAGGCAGATTGTGTTTCAGAGAGAAATTAACTGTATTGCAGCTCACAAGTGTAATTTCTCCTTTCACCACCAATTTCAAATACTTACAAGGTCTTCAGTTTGAGAAGCTTTAAGCATTTCAGCCATCAGTAGACAATGGGATGTGTTTTAAGTATTGCATCTTTTAAATCTTGATCTCAGGCTTTTTCCATGAACGTAACCACATTCGTGTTAGGGAATACCTCGACCATCCCCACCCTTAATTTTAGATGATCCTTGGAAGCATAACAGTCTTAGTGACATAGACAGGTAACAACAGTGTTGGGATCAGAGCTGTATAGGTTCTAATAACTGCAGTTGCTAGACATTAAGGGTTCACTCAGGCTGGAAGGGATTTCCAAACTCCTGCTTAACGCAGGGTCAGCCATGAGGTCAGATCAGGTTCCTCAGAGCTTTACTCAGTCAGATGCTGGAAACTTCTTACAGCAACGGCACTTTTCTGGGAAACTTCTTCCACTGCTTAACAATTCCCATGGCAAAAAAGGTTTTCCAGTCTGAACCTCTTTTGTTTTAAATGAAGCTTGTTACCTCTTCCACCAGAGACCACTTGTGCAGCCTAGCTCCATCTTCTTGTTAACCTCCTTATAGGGTGTTCCAGTTGCTAGAAGCCTTCTATTCTCCAGTATCTTTCAAGCCCACTTCCCTCAGCTTCTCCTCAAGGACTGGTTGATGAGGGCCTAAGCCCCTGATCATCTTGGTAGCCCTTCACTGAACTTGCTGAAGTCAATCAATGACTTTCTTGAACTGGCCTGCCCCAAACTGGACATTATTCTAGGTGCATTCTGGCAAGTGCTGAGGAGTGGAGATAACCACTTCCTTCAATCCACTGTCTGTGCTTCTGCTTACCTCGCTGCCTTCTGAGACCTCTAGGCCCAATTCAGACAGCTGCTTTCAGACAATCAATTCCCACTCTGTATCATTGCAACAGGTTATTTCTCCCCAAGAGCAGGATTTTACGTTTTTGAATGTCATGGGGTTCCTATCAGCTCATTTATCCAACCCACTTAGATCCCTTTGAGTGACAGATCCAGAGTGTCAAATTGTCGCACACACCTGATGTAACCCAAAAGCTTGATGGGGGTGCACTACCATCTCCTGTACATCACCGGAAGAGATGTTAAACAGGACCTTGCACCGTGGTAGTCCACTTGTTACTGACCTTCATTAACCACTGTCCTCAGAGACCAATTATCTAATCTGTTTTGGCTTTTCACCCGCCCATTCAGTTACCCATTCAGATCACAAAGTAGTAGACCACATGCTGCTTTTGGGATACAAAAACTAGTACAAATATCAAATTCTTAAGGCTCAGCAGTACCTCATGCAAAATCCTTTATCTGCCTGGATGCTAGAAAATTTGCACAGCATAGAATACAACTTCAACTTTTAATATGCACTTCTGAAAATCCAAACCATTTTACTATTATTAATAAATGCCAGCTATTAGTAAATTTTTGCTATATTATATCCCAACTACATGCATTTAATTAAATGACGGCATTAGATGAGGACAAGAAAATAAGAAGCAGCTAATATTAAGCTCAATGTATACTGATGATGAATTGTGAAATACAGTAAAATGTGATACATTCTGAAACTGTTAACAAACTGGAATAATTTTAATCTTTAACTTCAACATGTGAAATAAAAAATGCAACATAAGGACTCAGCCATAAAAAAACATTTTCAAAGAATTTGCCTTTTCCTGAACAATCAGCCTTTCTGGTCCCACACAAAACAGATCCTATAGATAGTGCATGTTCTATTGTATTTTTACATGACATTTCAACAAAACCAGACACACTTACTGGACAGCCAGAATAAAATCAAATTGCAGGTGGGAAAATTGTCCATCGAACATTGTGAAGGGAGACATTTTTAAAAAGATATCATGTTTAAATGCAGTTTAAAATTTTTCCTAGTTAAAAAAAGAAAAGGACATGTATGCCCTTGAAGTAGAGAAGACTTACTGTATCATGTTGCCTGTTATCTTTTCCTGACATGATTAAGAAGTAGTTCCATGCCAGCAGCAACAACAAAGCCAGTGGTATCATGTAGAGCTCAAAGTTCCAGACCACAAAAAGAAAAAGCTAGAAGACAGAGCAGGAAAAAAGTGATTGATATCAGCATTACTCTAAACTCTTGTGCATAGTGAAGACCAATAAATTAAAACAATTCTAAAGAAACCCACATCTCCTTAGACAGGAGCGTTGTTCAACCGCTTTGCTGACTCACACTTACCTGCACAATACAACTGCTACACTTCCGATTCCTTCCTACCTTAATTCTTGGAAAAGAAAAATTGATGTACTATCATCTAAGAGGGATATTAAGTGTTCTCTCATAAAATAATGGTTATGTGGACAAGGCAAAGTAGCATAAAAATAAGATTACATCTTAAGAAAGGTTAGCTGCTTTCATGAATCATAGAATCATAGAATGGCTTGAGTTGGAAGGGACCTTAAAGGCCACCTAGATCCACCCCCCCGACACAAGCAGGGACACCTTTCAGTAGACCAGACTGCTCAGAGCCCCATGCAACTTGGCCTTGCACACTTCCAGGGATGGGGCATTCACAACTTCTCTGGGCAACCTGTTCCAGCCTCAACACCCTCAACAATAAGGAATTTCTTCCTAATATCTAATTTAAACCTCTCCCTTTTAGTTTAAAGGCATTACCCTTTGTTGTATCACGATATACCCTTGTAAAGACTCCCTCTCCATTGTTCTTGTAGATCACAGGGATGTGATTAATTTAAAGAGGACCTCAACGGGTTAATGAATCTGTTTTTAGATTTGACACAACCCTGTAGCAGTGGAAAGGTGACACAAGAGTTGAATAAAGATTAATTTGCTATCTGGAAAAAAGAACATGGTCATTTTGTGGTAATGTCATACAATCAAGCAGAAGTAGCAATCAGAAAGCTTTTGCATGGAAAACTAGCAAAAGATCACAGTAAAAGCTAAAATCATATGATTATTTTAACAAAAGCATAGTAAAATAGAACTGACCGCAGACTCATCAAAAATGGAATTAAAAAGAATGCTGAGAAGCCCCCTAAATCCACCCCTTTGAAAACTTTGATTTGTTGCAGCATTTGCTCAAAACAGCTCAAGTGCTCTGTGACCAGGGACTGCCAGAAGCCTGGGTGGGTTGCATCTCCTAGAGATGTGTGCCTAAGTAACTGGGGCAGCTCTTCAGCATGGGATCCACTTGGGGATCACACCCCTAGAGAAACCCATCCCCACTGCCAGCTCCATACACCACAGTCTAGACACTGTTCCCTACTGATGCTGCTACAAAATTAGTGGTTTACAGGAAAGAACTAAAAATAATTGGACTTGGATGGGGTCAAACTAAAACCCTTTTTTACCTCCAATTTTCTGTATGAATGAACCCCCCTTTTATTTAAGCCAACTCTAGCCACAACTTGGGTTTGTTTTCTTCAACAAACAACAAAACAGTGAAACACAACAACAAAAACAAAAAAAGTGAAAGCAAATCACTCTATGTACCACAGCTGGATAAACATCCAGAAATCTTGAAAAGCCTTTTCATCCAAATAGTTAAGCTTTTGAATATTTCTACTTTTAGAATATTTCTACTTTTTTATACCTACTAAAAGGAATGAAGGTGTTGTGCTACAGAACTCGCAAACCTAAAGAAATGCCAATATCTAGGTAAACCAAAACAGAGCTCATTTTCCCAAATCAGTCACCAAGATGTGTATAAAGATGAGTAAGAATAAAATGCAGATTTTAATGGTCTTCCGCTAGATTTTTGTTCGGAGTTAAAACAGAATTCTCCAATCAAATACAAGTTCCCACACAGAAAGAAAAAAAAATTCTACATCTTAGGTAATCTCTCTCAACATCAGCTAACTTACCTCACCCCTGTGCTTTCTACCACTGTTTACTATGTATATGCAAGTCCTATGAAACTGCAAGAAAAACATGATAAATACTGAAAGACCTGAAAAAGCACTGTGTGTTAGACAAAATCAGGATATTGTCACTTTTAACAGTTTTTTATTTGAAAGAAAATTTTTTTTTTTTTTTAGTTTGTTTATTTTAAAAGGAAATCTGTTAGACATGGTAATGCATANCCTCAAACGGACCAAAGGGGCATTTCCACTCCACAGAACGTCGTTCCCAGGATATAAACTGGGGGGAATTACCCAGAAGGGTAGGTGGTCTGGGTTCAGGAAGACATATCTGGCAAGGGTCAGTAGGTGGCGAGAAATTGCACTGCAGATCACTTGTTTTGTTAGGGTTTTTTTTTTTCATTTTTATTACCATGATTTTTATTTACCATTATTATTGCATTTCACTTTATTTCCAATTACTAAATTGTTGTTATGTCAACATAAAAGTTTTACTTCAATTCTCCTCCTTATTCCACCAGGATGTGTGGGAAGAAAGCGGGGAGTTTGAGTGAGTGGCTGCATGGTGTTTCATCTCCAGCTGGGCTTAAAACCAGAGCAGAAGCAAACAACATCTCACAGCACTCAAAAACTGTTTTGTGAGCTTGCTCTCTATAAGAAAGTGGTAAATTAGATATAACCAACTTAAAACAAATATTGTGTCTCAAAAGAAAAGTGGAAAACCCATGCATGCTTTAACCCCAGAAATGCCCTGAGTCAATGGATGCACACTGAAAGGTGCTCCGGAAGCCAGCAAACAGCACCAAGTATCAGAAAAGTAAGTATTAGAAATGACCTGTTGAGAAAAGGCAACACATACAGTCTTTCTTAGGGCCCCAGCTGAACTTTGGTTAGAGAGAGGTTAAGAAAATCAGGTACTATTCAAACAATCCCTGGCCCCAGAGAAAAAAAAGGCAACAGAGTCTCAGGAGACATGGACCTGACTCGAGTCTGAGGAACACAGTCATCATGTACTCTGTAATTCACAATATCAGTGAATTCTCATCCAAACGCTTCTCACTAAAAGTTTCTAAATGCCAGATGACCTTCAAGGGCATTAATTCCTTACAGTACTGGACTCAGAGGGACAGTAAAACATTCTATTAAGATATTACCTCTTTACAACTTCTATGGACACACCATTCAAAAGTGTGGATATTACACCTGACATCTCCTGAAGATGATTTTGCTGACCTGACACCTTAATTTCCATCGAGTCTGGCTGAATTTTAACCAGCTCCTCCTTTCAGGCAACTGTCTCAGCCAGGCACTACAAAAACAGTGCAACACAAATAAGATGTGTGCTATGTGAGACCAACCTAGCGATGGCACTGTGACCTAAATGGCCTCATTATTCTTCCCAGACAAAAAAATGCACTCATGAAATCCATATGAGAGAAAACAAGCAGGTTTCCAGTATCAGACAAAACTTTTAAGTAAACATGAGCAAATCCAAAATCTGGTGCAGAACAGCAAGAAAACTCCAGGACTCAGTTCTTCTACATAAAAGGCCTGATTGTTGAGGTGAAAGAGAAGAAGGGAAGTGGTATGCACAAACCCTCATGAAAGGTGGGAAAGTAAACCAACATATCCATCCATTAAGCAAGTAAAAACAAAAAAATCCCAAAACCAAACCAAACCAGAAAAGCTAAGGAATAAGTATAAAAGAACAGTTCTGGGAGTTGCCTGTGTCTGTAAAGCATCTGTATCTGGCATGATACCTTCCAAGAAAATAATGGCTATCAATGTGAAAAAAAGGATGCTCACGACTACCGAAACAAGCTAACTATTTTAAGAGATGAGTGTGAGTCTCAAAGGTTACAGTTTAATACAACTGCCATTTCCTATACAGAAGGATATAAGGATGGGCTTTTTTCTTCTCTCCCATGAGATCAAAGTTTTCGGAGTCACAGGCATGAACTGGCCATTTACAACATCACATCAGTTTATACTCTCAGTGAGAGACACATGCATTAAATGATCATTCAGAGAGACACATGACACTATCCCTAGTGTACAACACTTCAAAAAATAATTTAAGTTAGGATATTGAATATCCTATTCTTTTGCAAACTACAGTATATTTTAAAAAGAAATCTCATCCAAAATGATTAACACTTCCTACTGTTCAGAAAAAAAGCCTGCCCTTTCAGACTAGCAGCTGTGGATCATTAGCTTTCCAGTGATGAGATGTGTTTGATGAGTATTTTTCTTTCTAATTAAGAGACGAGATTCTCTATTTGACTATCTTCTGACAGAAGTGAAGAGAAAGATTTCTGCC
>VZRQ01008179.1:19815-48816 GCA_013397975.1 Machaerirhynchus nigripectus
TGAAGAGAAAGATTTCTGCCTATGTGGAAAGGCCATATTCTACAGAACAATTATTTCAGATTTCTTTTTATCTACCTCCACCCAACCTCTTTTCATTTTTAACAAAATCCTGTTTGCACCCACAGACTTCACAGTATTAACCCCTGTGTTTCTCAACTCTTCTCCTTTTTTCCTTTTGCTTCTGTTTTGACTGCTAGCAGAGAAGAGCACATTAAAAAAAAAGGATCATCCCACACAGAGGACACTGACCTCATCCTCAGGTACAGGAGAGACCAGAGGACACGATGAAGGAAGGCTGCAAGAACTGCTGTTTGCAAGCTTTATGACAAAACTAGAAATGGTTCATTCCACAGAAATGCCTGAGTCCAGTGGACCAGATATTTGCACTGGTAGCACCCAGAGCCAGAATCTGTAGTGTGCTGGGAGTAAGGCAAAACACAGACATCCCCATGTCGTTGTCTCACACAGGGCACAACACTCATGCTGTAGTCTCCTTCTCAAATTGTGGATTTCCCTGATCATTTTCACGGAACATCTTTACAGCCTCATTTACATATTATCTACATCCTTGCCTTGTATTTATTACCAATCTCTTGATTACCCTGGAAACACAAAAGTTGGCTGCACAGCACTTTGGCACAATCACAAACAGACAGTATCTACAGCTCCAAATATGGCACTCCAATCACAGGATCTTCCATTTACCATTTACGCTTAAAAGGACAATTTTATTATCTGAGGTTTTGTCTCTTGATGAGAGTAGACAGAATGAGAGAGAATCCATATATCTTCTTGATACAGACTGTGTACCAAGTACTGCAGGTTTTAAGGCTCCTTTATGGTGTTTTGTACTACGAACCACTTGCAACTACTTTGTACTGTACTTTGGAGAGATAATAGCTTCCTCCATTATGAAAGGAGTCAGTTAGTTCTAGCAATCACAGCTCCTCTGACCTTGTACAATACTTTTATAAAAAATTAGAAAGGAAGCATTTCTTTTAGCTGCATCAGATCTCAAATACACTAGCATTAATGTAAATGCTTACAGGAATCCACTCCAAATGCAATGCCTTCTTTCAGATAAGTCTGGAAGAAATATGCCTTTTAAACATACTCTAAAGCATACTCCAGCAGTTTTTCTTATCAGTCTTGCAATTTTAGTTCCAATTACCTGAGTGCTGGGAGAAGGTGCAGTATGAAAGAGTTGAGTCTGAAATACATTATCTGTTACTCTCTTTTTCTGTACACATAAAAAAACTAACTTGAAAATAGTAAAAGCATAGAATGTGCAAAGAAAAAAAAAACAAAACAAAAAAACCCCATACAATTTCCTCTTACTTTCTTTTGATGAATTTTCAGTTCAACCTTGGATTAGTGTTGGTTCTCTTTTTTAAATGGCTGAGGTCTTGGCAGTCTGAGCAATGCAGAATAATTTGTATTTTTGAATCTCTACGAGCTTTTCCTTTATCTCAGAAACAAACATGGAATTGTTTGAATTTTCTCTCTCTTTGCTGGAACTGGAAGAACTGAGTTCAGTACAATTTAGATTTTTATTAGCATTCTTTCTATTTATTTCATGTAGAAAGAGAAAAAAGAGTTATGTCCATGACAAATAAAACAGGAACTTAACAGAATGGATGAAGTATTAATTAATGCCAGTCCAAATGGGGCTTTTGATATATTTTGATGTATTGAAAGACATGTATTAGCACTCGTTAGAGCACTTGGGTCCCATATTTAGAACACACCAAAAGAAAATTTAATTAAATGATGGCATAAGATGAGGAGAAGAAAGTAAGAAAAAGCTAATGTTAAGCTCATTGCATATTAATGATGAATTGTGAAATACAGTAAAATGTGATACATTCTGAAACTGTTAAAAAACTGGAATAATTTTATCTTTTAACTTCAATATGTGAAATAAAAAATGTGACATAAGGACTTATTAGGTGTGACATTTTTGGTCACGGGTTTTCCATGTTCTTAACCTGTACAACAAACCCAAGGTTCTATTTAATCTCACTCTTCTTATCTATATGCAGTGTACCCACTCGTTACTAAAGCAAGAATTCTGACAGCTAGAGGTGACTCACTTGATCTGCATCAAACCACCCAGTTTGTGAAACACATCTACAGCCAGAACAACCTTTATGGTGATAACCTACTATCCAATCACACCATAGTGTGCATTACAAGATTGTCAGCACCAATAAAATGTTCTATTTAAAATCCTGAAAATTTTTATTTAATTATTTGCTTTTTTCCCTTACAACTTCTAACAGATGTTTCAAAATCATTTTCCAGAAGTAGTATGATCCTTATTTTGAGAATGTCAACAACTTCAAGAATGCAGACCTTCAAGAACACAAACCTCAGAGCATGAATGCAGTGCCACTTTAAACAGCACATGGATTACAGATATAAAATTTGTACTGCTGTAACCAGTTGTTATTGTAACCAGTAACAAAAGTTAGGTGGAAATAAAAATTACACCCCCCCAAAATATTTTAAAATGTGGAATCTCTTGGATCAGTCTCTTCCCTTTCAATTAAGAGTTGCATTATTACAGCTAATAATGAGCTGCATTATTACAGCTGTGTAGTTAGCATCCAGGAAAAAATTAAAGGGCAAAATATAGTTCACTGAGGTAATTCCCATATACGCAGCCTCTTGCCATTCTCAGGCCATTTCAAGATGGATTGGTTCTGTCAGACTGCTAAAATGCTGACAAACTATGAGAAATCGGTAGTACTTTTCCTATGAGCAACGACACCTGGCATCAAGTTAAAAATTACCAACTAGGGTACATTAGATCAAAGGCACGTCTGAGAACGGGGCTACTAAGGTCATTGAACCTTCATCCCATCTTAATACCACATTTTCTGAACAATACCCAACTGCTCACTGAATGGCCCATGTCTTTGTGTAAGTGACATTACCTAGAAAACTGCTCTACCCATTATTTTCTGAGTAAAAAAGTGCTTTTAATGGCCCCAGATTGATTTTCCCAAAATCACAGAATGCTTAAGTCTGGAAGGGACCACTGTGGGTCATCTGGTCCAAACTCCCTGCTCAACCAGGGTCATCCCAGAGCACATTGCACAGAATTGTGTCCAGATGGATCCTGAATACCTCCAGTGAGAGAGAATCACTTCAGAAGAAAAATGTTGGTGTTTACTTTGTGAGAAGTGTAAAATCACAACATGGATCATGCTAGATAACTACAGCTATTTATGCACAATGGATTGGTGAGCTTAAGAGCTCTGCACAGTTTTTCATTGTGTTGTGCTGAAAAAGATCACATACAAGCAGGGATCTACATATTCACATCTATCTTCCTTCATTTTGTAGGCATTTTATTGCTTTACCTGGGCATCAATTTTCTGTCATCTATGTCTTGCAGTTCAATTTGAAAAATGTAATTTCTTCAGACAATCCAGGAACAAAATGTTATTGCCCCCTTCCTTTCTTACAGCCTGATGAGGAACTGATGGGCTTTGAACCTGCCTCCTGTTCCTCCCAAGTGCCTGAAGACTGTAAAATTTAATTGTCCATCAAAAGTTATTAAACTGGGTATAGAGCAAAAACATTTGGTACCTTCTTCAGCTTAATTAGAGTGGCTTCACTGTACATCTACTGTAGTCCAAACAACACACATACGACCCAGACACCGGTATGGAAGTTGTTACAAATACTGTTCTCTGTACATCACATACTGCATCAGATTAACTTTTTCTTAATCTGCTCCCTCCCTTCTATTCATTTTTGCAGATGAAGGAAAATTCTTTAACATTCTAAGAAAACACTATAAAAAGTTTAATAGGGTACACATAGTCACCGCTACCTACATACTGGAAAATACAAGACTTTCAGACCTACTTTTTCCAAAGCGAAGTAGAAAATTTTTTTTTTCAATGAAAAGTATTTTAAAAATCCTGAATATGAACTACACATACCTCACAAATGTTTAAACTGTGCCCATATTCACTGGTATGACAGAAAACTGAAATAAGCCCCCCTCACTATTCATTCTTTAATAACCACCACCAAAATAAAAGGACCATTAGGATATTAGGAAGCGAAACCTTTGATAAAGTAAGTCCTTTGGTTGCAGGAAAACGTACACTTTACCAACTCCCAGAGTGAAAGGGACAGCAAAAAAATTTAAACTGTATGAATGAAGACTAAAACCATGTGGCTAAACATGTACAGGTAGACTGTGATTCCCAGTGACAAAACGCAAAAATACTGATTTTTGGTTTGATAACCACCCATGTGCCTGGAACAAACAGAAACTTTGCCTCTTCTATGGACAGATAATTCCGTAAGCTGTTCTGAAGTCTCATTTCACACACTGGAACTGTAATGCCCTAATTATGTTGAATAAACACTTATTATATTGAATAAACACTACAATTCTGTTTCCACCTCTATTTGGAGATAGCTGCATCAACACACTGGATTCTCTGATGTCCTGGAGATGTCAACTGCTCAAGCAGAGAAATTCATCGCTCAGTCTGTCCCTTCACTCGGAGATGAAATTAAGGTTGAATCAAGCAATCTTTCTCCTGCTTCTGCTTTCTCATCTGTTCTTAAAAAGTTCTGGTATGTTTTGGGGTTTTGGTTTTTTGCAAGAGACAGAGGGACGAAGGAATTGGACGGTGGAATAATCACCAAGGGACAGCGTTACCGCTTGTCAGAAGGATAAGAACACCCATTCATTAGAGCACTAACGCATGAAACCATTCATGTTTCCCCAATGTTTTCTTTAAAATCTTTTGTACACGTTAGGAATGGTTTTAGAAGGTGCCACTTGCCATCAGCTGTCACTTGATATCAACCAACTAGGTCTAATTAATAAATTATTTCAACTTTTCAAGACCATCAGTCAACCTCAGTGAGCTCCCCAGGCTGATTTTCATACTCATGATTTATGACCTGCTTCATTATGCTGTTCTGTGACGTCTGGAGTATTGGTTGAGTGTAACTGTAAAACAGCAAATAAATAAGAAGCCTAGGATTTGCTGCTCTATCACTGACCAGCTCTCACGTACATAACCTGCAATTTGTTCTCACACAGTGTAGAAAAATGTTTTTCTACCTTTTAATGTACTTATTTGTAAATAAAGTTTAGTTAATAAATTTATTTCAATAATTAATTTCAACTAGCTTGCCATTCTTTGTAACTTGATCTCTTAGGCTATCTTGTAATTTAACAAAAATTCTCCTTCACTGATCTCAAGTGAAGAGAGATCAAAATCCTCCAAAACTTCAGTTCTGAGAGTTTGCAGACCTATGTGTAGCATCTATAGCTGTGCATGCCTGTTCCTATCCACAACTCTAATATTAATCTAGGACTGACATTACCAGCTCCTTCTGTCTATTTGCTCTTTACCTATGAACATCCTGTAGTTTTCCACCCCTCCACCCTCAATGATCTGTTTGAAGTAATTTTGATGCCAGAGATATCCATGTATTAGCATGCAAGCTATGTGTTTTTCTTCAGTATTTACCAAGCCTTTAAATTTCCCTGTGCAGAGTATGACTGTAGGTTGCAGAAATTAGAAGTTAGCAGAAAATACCAGTTTAGATCATAGAGTGAGGGAGCTCCAGGTGTTTGAACAACCCAAATCCTGTAGTTATAAGACTGTCCCCAGGCTGACTGTCACTGAGACAAGCAAGTATTTTTTGTTCTCTAGCAGGATAGCTGTAATTATATTCTGCAATGCTTTCTTTAAACAAAATGCAAAGTAAAACTCCCCAAGTTCATTTTTAGCTGGCAGTTTTTTACAGTAGACTAGAGCAGGTACAGAGAAAGCTAAAGTATATTCACATACTTCTATGTAAAAGTTACCAAACTGCACTATAAAGAAAACAATGACTTCTGTTATCAGGATAAACAGTGCAAACTCCAAATGTTTCAGTGAGATAAACAGAATGCAGAAGTTAGGATGCAGTTCATGAATATGTACATATCCTGTACATTTTTGTCTCTTTATGTTGTAAATCACAGCACAAAGGAGTAGGAGGATGTCTATTAACAACCACTTCACAATTTGGTAGAATCAGTTATGAATTATTGAATAAATGTGATTTAGAACATAACTAGGATAGTTACTAGTGTATCACCACTCAGTCTTGGGTTCTGTTTACTTCTTCGTGCCTTTGCTAGACTTCTTTGGTCTGCAAAGCTCCACTCAGGTGGAGAAATCACATCAGACTCGTACAGCCTTTCCTGCAAGAGCAACATCCTGAACTGTTGGGAGTTGTACAAGAAATGGAGTCAGATACCTGGTTAACAAATACACTAGCCACACCTTACAATGTCTGATGCACTTTGAGTCTCCTGAAAATTTTCTGTCTATATCTACATAACTGACCTGTTTAACGAGGGCAAGCACAAAACTGGTATCTTGGGAAAACCAGAGGTGCTTGATGAAAAAAAAAAAGAAAAGAAATATCAGAGGTACACTTACCAAACAAAACTGAATTCTTTTTGTTAAATGCTACAGAAACCCCCCTTACATTTTGCTTTAAGGTAAGTAACCATTCATATAAGGAGCTGGAAAAAGACAAGAGGGGTGAAGGCTGAAAGAGAAGTAACGGTGAACAATATTCAGGAGTTCACATTTTTGAATCACACACTTTTAATCAACATAAAGCTCTATGGGCAGCAGTAAGCTGGATAGGGCACCATCTACCCAAAACGCAGAAAGAGTATACCATGTAATTAAACAGCCTGCAAACATTTATTATGTTTTTTAATCTGACTTTAAGGTTCACTCTTGTCAGATATACAGAGAAATAAAATTTTTGATCTTTAACATGCAATGCAATTTTTCAAAACAAACTCAACAACAAATAAGATTTTCTTTCTTATGATCCTAGGTGGAAAACTGTCTTGCTGCTTTCACTGAGGTAACGTTTCTGCAGGGAAAAGTATATTTTCATGCTATTGAAAACACCGGTTGTTTTTCTGTAATGAATTTAATTATATCCATATTTTCACAAACTACGTTAAATCATATTTAGCACAGAGATCTGTGTCCTGGAAACTCTCCTGTTGTTATTACAGTTTTTTTTCCAGTCAGCAAATGCTAGACCCCAAGCTGTATTCCTCTCTCCATACTTGCAGGAAGTTGTGTTATAGACTCCAAATATATGATGTTTCATAGAATCTACCTCACGTTTCAGTAGTTTGTTGCTTCAGCAAAATTACATTTCATTTATTTAGATGACTGCCACTCCAACATGTTTAGCCCTACTTTAACATAGAAATGTTCCACAGCTCTAAAAAGCATTTATTTAGCCTGGACCATCATCAGTAACATTTACTAACCAGGGAGGAACAGTGCATTTTATAGATGCTTACTTCAATGCCCATCCTTAAAATGTGATTAGGGAAATGCAGAGTATTTTACTGCTACCTACAGAACAATGTACTATCATTAATAGCCAGTGCTACATTCTCAAAATTTTTTGTTGTTTTTTTGGTACAAAAGAACATAGCAATGAGATCACCAGTGTTAAAACAAGTACAGATTTTGTATGTGTGTTTAAACTTGCTACATATGCCAGGAAGAGGAGAGTTCTCCTTTAAAGGACCAAATTCTGGAAACAGATATTTCATAAATTTAAATAAGCAGAACCCAAGACCTGGAATTATACACATATGGCTTCTGTATTTTAACACCCTATTCAAGTCTCAAAATCTTTCAGTCAAACCAAAACAGCCAAATATTGTACAGAAAGTCTCGTTATTTAGTTGTCTGCCACTTATAAAAGATTTTTTTCAATTTTATATACGTTATAATGCATTCATTAATCATAAAAGGCCTTTGGAATGCAACAAGAAACTGTCCTTAGGGCAAAGGAGTATAATTTCTTGCCCAAACCCCGAATCATTAACACTTAGTTGATTTATGCACATGTGAAAAATCTCCCTACTCACTTGTACAACACTCTCTCCAACACTTGTTGTGTTGCTAGCAAGCCCAAACAAAAATGACATTTAAAATTCAAGATGGAGGCTTGATCTTATGATTCTTATAGTTACAGTGGATGAACTATGTGCATAATTATGCATAATTACTAACCTTCTATTTTCTATTAAAGAGAGAGCAGACTAGGTTTTAGCAGACTGTCTTTTCACTGTCAGTCCTCCTTCCCCAGCTCACCAATACCTCCCTTCCACCTAAGCTTTGGCTGACACCAAGGAGAGGAAGGCAGGACTAATTTCACCTGGGTTTTTAAGAAATCTGAAAAGTCCTGTGGAACTGACCTGTCTCACTGAAGCAGACTGGTGATTTGTGAGCAGACCTGGACTCTTCAGAGCTGCAGCTCATGTCTACCACTCGAGGCAACTCTCTCAAAATGGCACTGCTTGGCCAATGTCTTCACAACAGCATCTGGAGAGGGGGATAAATGTTTTGCTGATGCTCAAGGAAGCTTTTTGCAAGACTCAGGAATTCAACTACCTGTTCTCTAGGACAGTGTACTTCAGCAGGTATAGACCCCTCTACCCTTCTGCGCACTCTCACCACACCTCTGATCAGCTCTGAAGGACGTCCTTCCCTTACTCCTTTTAAGACAATAGTCTAACCTTTGACCAAACACCACATCAGCTAAACCACAGCACTTGTCAGGTCCAGCCTGTTTTGAATGGATCCAGGGATGATGACTATGGCCCTTCGCTAGGCAGCCTGTTCCCGTGCCTGACCACCATTTCAGTGAAGAAATTCTTCCTNTCGGCCCATTGACCCGGCCTGTCCAGATCACCCTGCAGAGCCTGCCTACGCTCCAGCAGATCAACACTCCTGCCCCATTTAGTGCTGTCTGCAAACTTACTGGGGGTACACTCAGTCCCCTGATCCAAACCATCAACACAGACATTAAGCAGGACAGGACCCAGTACGGAGCCTTGGGGAATCCCAGTAGTGTCCGACCACCAACTGCAGCACCGCTCACCACCATGCTCTGGGCCCGGCCATCCAGCCAGTTCTTAACCCATAGAATAGTGCACTTGCCCAAGCCATGGGCTGCCAGCTTGTCTTAGTTTAATACAATTATACAGAAGAGAGACTCAAAAGTGATTTATCTCCCCTTTAGTTTTAACCACTCCCCTTTCACCAATAAGGAAAGAGGAATGTGAGGTTTAAGTGAAAAAATAACAGTTTAATAAAAAAAAACCCCAGCAATAACCAAGGTAACAGCAATAACTACTAGATACCAATGTGCTGAGTCTCATGGTCCCCCAGAAACAAAGAAAACAGGATGGTGGAGAAGACCCTTCTCCTAAGATGGATACCACCATAGCAGCCCGTGTGGACCAAAGACAAAGACAATATGGCAGAGAAAGCCCCCTTCTCCAGACCATGAGATGGAAAGAGGGAACAAAGGAAAAAAAAGAACACCAACTCAGCTTCTGTGCTTCCAGACCTCTCTCCTACCCCAAATAATAAACAATGGGGAACAGGGACAAAACAAAAACCTAACTATTTTTTGACCAAAACAAGTCAACACTGCTGAGATGGTGGAAGAAATTTCCCAGTTGCTGCAGTGCTGACCACCCTCAGGGGCTGGAACTCATGGAAAGATGGTCAAGCTTCCTGGCATGGCGCAGCAGCTGTGGGCAGCGGCTGGAACTCATGCAGCAGGTTTGGGCTCTCCTGGTGTGGCACGGCAGCTGAAGAGAAAGGCATTGTGAAATTCTCCAAAGCCTTGGGAGAACAAAAGGAAAATACCCTGCCAAATGGCACGGCACAACACAGCTGTCCCAAGTGGCAACGGCGAAAAGTTGCAAAATTCACTGTGGGGAAGTTTTGGACTGCAAAATGTAGCCTTTTGGTTGCAACTCAGAGACCTGCCCCACACCACCCCCTAGCCAGAAGAACACAGGAGGAGAGCTCCATACGCATCTGTTTCTGGTTTTTAAAGGGATCCCCCATTCCCCCTTCCATGAAGCCGGTGTAAAACACACAAGTTCGGTTTCCTGGGTTGCAGAGTCTTGAAGTGACAGTACAAACAGACTACGTGGATTAACATAGAGGAAATATGGAATACACATTTTTTGGGTCACCCAGGACACAGCTTCCCCAGCAGAACGTTGTGCGTGACTGAAGTCCAAGGTAAATATCCACAGCTTTACATCATCCACTAGGCAGGTACCCTCATCATAAAAGGAGATCAGCTTGATCAAGAAGGATCTGCCCTTCCTAAACCAAAGATCAAGCAGGATCTGCCCTTCCTGAACTCTGCTTTCAACTCTTCTTGTAGGTGGACATTACACTGGTCTACCTCGAGTTGTCTGGGACCTCTCCAGTTAAGCAGGACCGATGATAAATGATGGAGAGTGGCTTGGCAAGCTCTCCAGCCAGACCTCTCAGTACCCTTCAGTGAATCCCATCCATCCCCACAGACTTGTGAGTGTCTAAGTACCACAGCATGCCACTACTTCCTCCTGCGCTGCAGATGGTCCATCCTGCTCCCTGTCCCTGTCTATCAGTCCAGGGGATTGGTTGTCCTGAGGATAACAGGTCTTTGTGTTAAAGACTGATGCAATGAAGGCATTAAGTACCTCAGCCTTTTCCTCATCCTTGGTGAAAAAGTTCCCCTCCATGTTCAATACAGGATGAAGATTTTCCTTGGACCTCCCTTTGTTGTTCATGTATTATAAAATCACTTTTATTATTTTTCACAGCAGTGGCCACATTGATTTCTAGCTGAGCTTTTGCCTCTGATTTTCTCTCTACACATCCTAACCATATCCTTGTACTCTTCCTGAGTTTCCTGCCTCTTCTATCAAAGGTCATAAACTCTTTTATCCTAAGTTCCACCAAAAGCCAGACCAGTCTTCTTCCCTGATAGCTTGTCTTTCAACACATTGGGAATGCTCCTCTGCTTTTAAGATTCCATCCTTCCTGATCCCTTTATTATCAAGGACTGTTGCCTAAGGACACTGTGTCCTGAACAGGCCAAAAACAGCCCTTCAGGAATCAAAGGTACGGGTTTGGTTAACCCTACTCCTTACTTCATCAAGAATCAAAAATGCTGTCATTTCATGGTCACTGTGCCCAGGATGGGCATTCTGACCACCACATCTCCCACCAGCTTCTCTCTGTTCATAGACAGCAGGTCTAGCAGGGACCTCACCTGGTAGGCTCCCTTACCAGCTGCAACAGGAAGTTGTCTTCCACGTACTCCAGGAGCCTCCTCTCTGCTTTGCTGAGCTTCCAGCAAATACCCAGCAAGCTAAAGTCTTCCACAAGAAAAGGGATGGAGATTGTGAATTATCAGTCAGCTGCTTAGTGAATACTTCATTTGCCTCTTCATCCTGGTTGGTTGGTCTGCAAGACTCCCACTAGGATATCTGCACTGTTAGCCTTCTCACTAATTCTCACTCAACCTTAACATTATCCTTCCTTCCCAAGAAAGTTCTAGCTTCAAATCAGAATCCCTATTCCTTTTCTTACCATGGAGAGAATAAAAATACATTTGATTTTCTAGCTAGCGGCTCCTGCATGTGGATCTCCCCAGTGTGGGACCATTTTGCAGCTCTCGCTTCTTCAGGACAGAGCATTAAGGCTGCTAGGAAAAAAAAAAAATCTAGAGAAGAATATGGCAGGCAGATGGACACATTATACCCCTTTTGTGTGGCAAAGTTTTGGTAGTGGGGGGCTGCAAGTGTGGCTTCTGTGAGNTCCTGGGGTAACATATTTAAGAATGAGAAGAAGAAAACTGTACAACTACAGTCAGAGAGAAGAGTGAGAATATGTATATATGTAAATATATATGTACATGTAAATATACTCTGCAAACACCCAGGTACATGAAAAAGCATGGGGAGCAGGTACTCCAGTACATCGGAGCAGAAATGCCCCTGCAGCCAACTGTGAGGCAGGTTGTCTTTGAAGTCCATGGAAGTCCACAGTGGAGCAAATATCCACCATGGAAGACCCCACACCAGAGCACTTGGATACCCAGGGAAGGGACCCATGCTGGAGCAGTCTGTGCCTGAAAGACTGTACCTCCTGGACGGGACCCACACTGAGGCAGTTTGTGAAGCACTGCAGTCCAACACCCTGTAGTGTGTTGACCCTGGCTGGATACCAGGCACCCACTGAAGCTGCTCTATCACTCCCTCTGCAACTGGACAGGGGAGACAAAATAAGGGTTCATGGGTTGAGACAAGGTCTGGGAGAGATTACTCACCAAGTATCATCACAGGCAAAACAGACTCAGCTTGGGGATATTAATGTAATTTATTACTAACAAAATCAGAGCAGGATAATGAGAAGTAGAATAAATCTTAAAAATACCTTTTCCCACTCCTCCCTCCTTCCCAAGCTCTACCTCCTCCCCTTTAGCTGTGCAGGAAGATAGGGAATAGAGATTGCAGCCAGTTCATCACAGGTTCTGCCACTGCTCCCAGAGAAGAGTCCTTGCCCTACCCCAGCATGGGGTCCCTCCCACAGGAGACAGTCCTCCACAAACTTCTCCAGTGTGAGTCCTTCCCGCAGGCACCAGCTCTTCACAAACTGCTGCAATGTGGGTCACTCTTTGACAGGGTGCAGTCCTTCAGGCACAGCCTGCTCCAGCATGGGTCCTTCACAGGGTCAGAAGTCCTACCAGGAAACCTGCTCCAGCACAAGCTCCTCCCTCTGTCAGTCCATACCTTCTGGCAGCTTTTCACAGAAGCCACCTCTGTAGCCTGCCCCCTACCAAAATCTGGCCATGAAACCCCATACACTAACATTAGAGAAATCTCTGGAGGGCTGTCTAATGTAGAAGGGGCCTCATGCTGGAGCAGGAGAGAAGTGTGAGGAGTCTTCTGCCTAAGGAGAAAGCAGTGGCAGAAACAACATATTATGAAATGACCGCAGTCCCCATTCCCATCCCAGTGCAGCACTGGAGGAGGAATTTGCGAGTGGAGTTGAGCCCATGGAGAAGAGAAGGGGCAGGGGGAAGGTGTTTTAAGATTTGCTTTTACTTCTCATTAGCCTACTCTGATTTGATTGTCATTAAATTCAACTAATTTTAGACCCTAGTTGACTCTCTTTTGCCTGTGACAATACTTGCTGAGTGATGTTGACCCTTGACCCTTTTGTTGTGTTTTCTCTGCCCTGTCCAGCTGTGGTGGGCAGTGATGGAGCGGCTTGTATCCATCCAGTGGTGGGCACCTTGTATCCATCTAGGGTAAAACCACCAAATACATTTCACATGTCTTTCACAACACATAGGCAGGGCAGCTTTCAAGAGCAGGCCAATGTAACATCACTGAATCATTTAGGTCACCTTTAAGACTATCCTGTCTAACGGGTAACCCGGCATGGCCAAGTCCACCACTAAACCATGTACCTAGGTGCCATATCTGCATGTCTTTTAAATACTTCCAGGGATGGTGACTCCATCACTGCCCTGGGAAACCTGTTAACAGCATTTGAGAACCCTTTTCTTGAAGACATTTTTCTAACATCCAATGTAAACCTCCTCTGGTGCAAGTTGGAGCCATTTCCATATGTGCACAAGCAGAAAATAATAGGCAAAACACCAACATTTGACTGACCCTTTTTTGGAAGTCCTGGTAAATTTAAACATATAGGAATACAGTGCCGCAAATATTTTAGGATAAGGACACAATTTTTGTATGTTAGAAACAAATTAACCGCATGACTACGTTGAACGCAACTCAATGAAGCTTCAACCTCAGAATTCTATGACTGACAAAAGTCAAAAGCAACTGACAAAATTACAGACAGATCTTAACTGTAGACAGCACTTCTGAAATAACCAATGATAAATATGACGCAGAAAAACGGAATTTGGGTGTATGACCAGAACAGGAAATTAGTTACTGGAAAAAGTCTCTATGGAGATTTGAGATAATCACAAAAGCTGTTGTCTTCATCAAAGGGCTATATGGTTTATCCAAAAGCAAAAAACTATCAGGAATCCCTTCTTACAGTCTCTCTTCACATCTTAAAAGCATGAAACTTCTTATTGAGTCTTTGAAAACCCTTAGGGTAATTTTACCAGTAAAGATATATTGGTGTCTTAGTTCACAGTTCCTTTTTTCCTAAATACTGGTGATATGGAAATCACCATAACTGAAATAAACATGTCATAGCACCAAGAATAACACATACCAAACTGAAAGACAAATGAACAAGCTCCAAATATATATCCAAATACATATTCCATAATGTAAATATACATTATGTGCACAAATAATTTATATACACACTCAGATACAACTGTGCAATAACATGGCACAGTAATCTGTCCTACACACATTT
Source organism: Machaerirhynchus nigripectus (assembly GCA_013397975.1). Classification (NCBI taxonomy): domain Eukaryota; kingdom Metazoa; phylum Chordata; class Aves; order Passeriformes; family Dicruridae; genus Machaerirhynchus; species Machaerirhynchus nigripectus. The sequence goes on from VZRQ01008179.1 coordinate 34,110, forward strand.
TTAAATTCCATTTATACACCTTTTACATAGGTCCTTTGGGCCACATATATTATTCAGCAATGGGATGAGGTTTCATTCCTCAGTGCCTCAACTGATTATTTACATCTTTTCACAGTTAAGAAATGAGACAAAGCATCAAATCCGTCTGCTACTTCGTACTTGTTTTGCCTAGGTAAAAATAGTATGTAACATTTACTCATTGAAAGTAAACCAATTCTCCATTTTACAGACAGGGCTGTTTTTGCTTTATTAGGGTATCCTTCTTTTCCTACATCATTTTGGAATGCATAAAGCCACACTAAGAAGTCGTGGGAGTTTTGTTTTGATGCTGCATCTACAGTTAACTAACTGGTGGTTAAATTTGGAAACTCATGAGCCTCAGCTCACCTTCAGATCACACAAGACACGGCTACACCTCAGTACATCTGAAAGCACTGCTTCTAATACTAGGCCATTTTAAGTTATGACATTTTCTTCCACACTACCACACATCTTTATCATCAAACCTCTAAATACATGCTGTCTAATGTGGATTTGTATCTGGGAAGCACTCAGGATGTAAAGTGACTACAAATTACAGTATGAGAACTACTGTGTTCTAAGTCACTAAGTGCTGTAGCAAGTTGTCATAGAGCACTATAAAAGACAATGTCCCATTTCAGAGTAAGGACCGGGGGGAATTCCTAAGATTCCAAGGGTGAAATTAGACGTAAGCGAGGTCGATATTATACCTGTGGGCAGTTTATTGGTTTGGAGAGGGAAATTGGCCTTTTTAGTGGAGGTAGAAAAGGCAGAAGCAAATGAAGGAACCAACTGGAGGAGCAGCAAGATGCTCGGTGAGCGATGTGCTGCTCGGGCAGGACAGTGGGCGATGAGGCAGCAGCAGCAGCAGGAAAGGCGGCAGGGCAGTGGTGGGCAGCACAGCGGGCAGGGGCAGGATGGTGGCAGGTCGAACGGTGGCAGGTCGAACTGCGGCAGGAAAAGTGGCAGGGTGTGGGAAACCGAGAGGTTAAAACTTCTGAAGGCAATAATGGATTTAATTTACAGCCTTGGAAGGAGCTAGGGATTAATGTGATGACAAGACATGTGGATCTTAAGCAAGAGAACCATAAACCTGTGTTCCTATAGTTATAAGTAAAAATATGTGTTGGGTGACTTGGTGGAGGGTTTGAAGTATAGTAATGTGATTTTATAGTTTAAGTTAAGAATTTAGATGTTACAATAGAAGCAGATGTGCGTGCGTGACCTAGCACTCAATTGGTAGAAGAACAGACGCATTGCAGTAAAAAGTACTCAAGGTGATAGGTTATCAAGTCAAAACAAAGTTTCGTGTTAATTGGTTATTGGACCAAAAAGTTATAAATTGCCATGTAACCCTGAAACCTGTGACTATCTTCTCTTACGGCAACTTTTTACTTAGCCTCACGACCTCTGAGTTTGTTTGTTATTTTAAGTAATAAATATAGCCTTGTTTGTTATTTTAAGTAATAAATCATGTATAACTGTGATAGTCCCATCTCTTTAATGAAAACTCCGATGGAGAGCATCGGGCTAGTGATGCATACGCGACAGCAGGGAAGTGGGCAGGGATGATGACACGGGCTAGAGACGGACGAGCAGGGGCAAGAGGCAAGAGTAGCATCATGACAGCAAAGACTGGGCAAGGAGGGACGGCGAGGAGTGGGCAAGAGAGGGAAAGGCCCAGGGTTGGGGTGATGCACTCCATCATTTCTTATATACCACACAGCCCCTGCCATGGTCCGACTGTCCAAGGAAACCATTGGGTTGTCTGGAGAAGCTCGACCTAGCAGCAGGAAGTTCTCTCTGCCCTCAGGGGGAGAAGCCTGGAAAAGTCCTCCCAGTGACAAAGGTTTCAGGGGCTTTCCCCACCCCAGGAGGCTGCCTGGAGATATCCTCCTAGAGACAGTGCTCCTCTGCACCACTCGAGGAGGTCGCCTGCCTGGAGACAGAGCCCCTCTTCGCCCTCCTCCCTGCCGCACCAGTCACGGGTGCTTGCTGTGCACATGTGCACGTGCTGTCGCTGCCAAGGCATGTGCAGATTTTCTAGTACTTTTCCATTTAATGTTAAAGAACAGATTTTTGAACTACAGTTCAGAATAAACTCCAGTGTTGAGACGTTTTCACTCTCACATTAATCAGTCCCTCACAAGTAAGGAACAGAAGAAATACAATCTGAAGCAAAGGAGGGCATCTCATGAAAAAAAAGAAAAGTAACACCAGTAAATATAAAAACATGCTGAAGCAACAGATGTTTTGAAAAGCTGTATGTACTCCTTATGTTCTAAAACTGATCAACCCATGAAGTTACAAAAATAAAGGCAGTGTCAAAACCTCAGCAGATAATTGTATCACTTCTGATAGCAGATAATTGTATCATTCCTGTCACTTTAACACATACTGCTCAATACTATTACATAGCATTCATTATTTGTGAAATAACATTTAACTTGCTGAGGTATAATACTTTATATTGAATATATCTCAATTATGGGATACTCTCTTTAATTTTCTTTAATATAATTCCAGAGCAGATAGTGTAAGAAGGTAAAGAAAAATAGTATCTTGTATGTATACATATATATACACTTTTTTTTTTNACAGCAGTTTTGGTTCTACGAATAAAAAGACAGTTTCTTGACTTATTTCTACAGTGTACTTTTATACTTGAATATATCACTTTTAGTGTTACAGAACTTGAACTGTGATGTCAGTCTTTGAATACCTAAGTAGGTGGGTGTTTTCTGTTGTTTTTCTTCTGCACACCACTAACATGAAATTGTTAGTCTCATCTCAAGCAGAAAAAAAAGGAGCAGAATGAGTTCTCTAGTAGTACAATAAAGTAAAAAATAGTTTGCCTATAATGATGGCTTTTTAAGCCCTCCAAATGCACTGTGAATGATTACTAGTAGAGAATAAGAAAAGATTTATTGAAACACAACTTCAGCATACTGGTAGACCATGATATCCAAAGAAAGAGAATTCCTGTCAAAAAAAAAAATAGTAAAATACTATTTATTGTCTATACGAATTCCCTGTATTAAAATATCTTTAAAACCTCTATCCATATTTCTTGAATTTCCGTTTCAAAGAGTGACTTTTGAACAACCTGACTTTAAACATATAAACCAGCATAACTGAAAGCTGGTTTTGCAGATTGGGGAAAAGTTACATCTCCCATGTCCCATTTGGGACAATCTCCTCCTTGGGTAACTCGTTTCAGAAAGAGGCATGTCTGCACACCAAAAGCACACACAGAAGAAGGGAGGGAATGCAGTTACGCTCTGCTGCACCCCTGTCAGCCAAGGCAATTTTTATTTCAGTGCTTACATACAGATGTTGGTGTCCAAGTACCCACACTATGATTACTGCCCTTAAAAAGCAGAAAAAAGCTAACAGCTCTTCAGCTACTCCCAGCTCTTCCAAAACTTGTGGCAGCAGAGAGGCTTTGTTTCAGTCATGAAAATTGTCACACATCTGGAGAAAGCTCTATATGCAGTTGCTGGAATATCATTTACTCTGACTCTATTTGCTCCAAATATCAGAAACCAAAAGCTTATTTTTTATGCACTTGCTTTTTGCATGAGACCCCAAATGCTGTAGAATTATTTTCAGTGTCAATTTCTTGTTTATCGCATTTTCCACCCTGTATGTTTTTTAGTATCTGATAAGTCTCTCTGGGATCTAGCTACATCTCTGAAAAAGAGCTGTTTGACAACTGCATTCTTGGTACAAGATTTCTCACTCATTTTAACCATATACAAATATACAGAAAGGGCTAACACATATTTATTTACAAGTATAGGTGTTGCCAGTATCTTATTCAAACACATACAGAGAGTAAATGCACGTATGTGCTCATATACATAGAGTAAAACAATGGGATTTCCATGGGGAAATGCAAAAGTTATTGTTAAAATGTCTGTCATCCATGTACGAGAAACAGACATGAGCTGGGCATTAAATTTGCATACAGCCCCAAGCACAGAGGTTCCTGCATGTGTACTGTTCTCCTGCTCTTGAAGATGGGCATATCTGGCAGGGAGAGTCTGTCAGGATTAGCTCAGGAAAAAACGCCCACAAGGAATATAACAAAATAATTTGAAGACATACTGAGAATTTGCCTCAGTATGTGAAAATAAACAAAACTATGCACACTGAAAGCCACCCCAAACACTGTGCCACACATCAGGGAATAATCTGTTTCAGCTAATTAACACACAGCCATACACCACACTGTGAGAAATGGTTGCCACTTAGGATTGATTTAGGTCTTGCATCACTTAGATTTGGAAATGAAAGGTCTTTTTAAACATTCAGACAGAAAAGAAAGGAAAAAAAGGATAAAATTAAAGTAGTTGTGATATAAACGGGCTCAGATTCACTTGATGGCTTAGCTTTCTAGTGAATAACAAGGCAGCACAAAGATGTTAATACTTCTTTTATGAAAAATAAGCAAAAGATAGATTCTTTCTTGATTTTGAAGCTGCTTTTGATGAAGTCTATACTAATAGCCTCTGCTTCAAGTTACAATCAAGATTTTTTTTACCTAATAGGTAAACTTGTGTAAATATAGCTTGTCTTTCACCAGCAACACTGGCTGCTGAGGTAGACATTATTGTGACTTAAAATTCTGGTAGGAAGCAGATAGGCATTAGTGCATGTGATTCTTATTTTAAAAATTTATATAATCTATGTGTGAAAACAACTTGGCCTGAAACCATCTAGCATAAGGCAACAAACTTTCTTTTTCCTTTCCTTCTCTTTTCCCCCAAACCAGTCCTCCTTTTCCTTCAATCTTTTTTGTTATGAGAGAAAGAATGATGCCATTTCATAACTTTTACTTACTTGACACACACAGACACTCAAACACAAGGAAAATAACTCATCATATCAAAAGTAGGATATGAAAGCATATCTGCAAATGTTCACAGCTACGTCTGATAAAGCAACTTTACTACTCTTAAATACTAATTGAAATTACTCCAGAGATTTCACACATTTCTGGCCTGCTAACATGAGTCTAGTTATTTCATGGACAGTTCACAGGTACTACTGGAGAGTAGTAAAATAGATATGATTGGAAAAAAACCAGCTGAAAATGGCTCATACACCCACAACAGGTTTAAGCAAGACTGCAAATCAAGAATATTGAGAAGGGGTCACAGAAGTATCCAAAGAAAGCTGATGCAGCATCTGTAGCACTTTCAGAATATGCTCAGCTGGTGTTGACTTCTGCACTTTGCCTTGCACACAACAGAATGGCTACAGAGGCACGGCCGCAGTTTGAGCCAGTGACGGCCGGTCTCCAGGCACGGCTCGTGGTTCAGCAACACTGCACTCAGGATCTGACACTCGGTCTGCTGTCTCTCCAGCAACACAGACAGGAGCCTGGCTTTCACTCTAGGCTTGAGACCCCAGCAAATGAGCGTACCATATGCATTTCTGGTAAAGGCAGAGGGGAAGAAGACTACTTTCTGAGTAAGAACGTGAAACAAATCTAAATACTGCCAGCCCTCCTGAAATAAAAAAAGGTGTCCTTCAACATACACATGTGGCTTGGGGGCAACTCATAAGGATTAGGTATCGCAGATCACCCAGACCTGAAGATTGTTACTGAATGTTTTAACACTCGCAAGGGGCAACCCTGCGTGTGGAGGCAGCGGGGGGGACGGGGGGGGTCCCTCTTCCCCCTCTGCCCGAGACTTCGCCGGGGCGAGTCGTTCCTTCCTTCCTGCCTCGCTCCCTTCCGCTGGGGGATCGGGCAGAGCGGCGTGTGTGTGCTTGGCCGCATTGCTACGCTGCTACCCGGCACTACGATCGCAGCTGCCTGCCTTCCCCAGCTTCTGCCGGTGGTGCTGCTGACACCGAGCACTGCCCGTGAGTTTGCAGAAGGAGGGATTTCCCTTCCTCCCTCTGGTCTGCGCCACCCCTGCCCTGGGGAGGCGCGGACCTCACCCCCGGGCGCCCCTGCCGGCCGTGGTCATCACTACACCAAAGGGGGAAAAGAGTGGTTAACAGGTTGGAGACTTCTGTTACTGTTTTGTTGTTTGTTCCGTTCTATTATGTATGTACACACATATGTATTCTAGTAAAGAGCTGTTATTCCTGTTTTCTACAATTTTGCTTGAGAGACCCGTTGTTTCCAAAGTTACAGTAATTCGGAGGGAAGGGTCTTCTTTCCATTTCAGGAAGGTTCCTTGGTAGGCACTAGTCTTTCAAACCAGGACATTAATTGGTGCCCAGTGTGCAGCTCGAGAGGAAAGGGTGAAAACAGGTAACAGGTCTTGGGTAACACATTTGTTTATTGGATATAGAAATCTCAAGAGGCATCACCATGTAGTCCAGTTTGCTCCAGTTCAGTTGGCAGATGATAACGTTCATGTTTTTCCCATTTGCAGATCATTATCTAAACATGGACCCTAAAACTAAGGCCATTGTGACTGTTACCAGGTTTGTAGAATGGGTCAGTTGGGTGAGTAATTCAATGCTTGTAAAATCTTTTGGACTGTGTGCATGTGGCTATCTAACTACCACAGCCTAAGATCCTGTCTTTGAGGGCTCACTAATAATGGTACCTATTCTGGGGGAGAAACGCAGGGGGCTGTTTTCTCCCAATCTTTCACCCACCTTTTCAGGCCCACCACAACAGCTTTTGAAAGGTTTAAATTCCTCCTAGATGCTAAAGATACTATGTTCTTGCTGATGTTTTTGCTAAGTTTATTCAATACGGTCCATTTAGCATTTAGAGAGAGAATGAAGTTGCCTTGGGTAGCTACCCCAAAATCTGCCGCAAAGACTAGGGGTGCTGCCCAGAAACTTGCTGCAGGGGCCAGGGACACTGCCCAACAGCACCACCTGCAGTCAGAGGGAAAGGTGGATAGTGCGGCAGTGGAACCAACAGATGTTACAGCTGCTCAGGCTCCAAACAAACGAGAAGGGCAGCCATAGCAAGCAGCAGTCGCCCCTGTGCTGCCATTAAGCAGACTAAGAGGATAGAGCCTCTGTGGTATGGTGAGTGATGGAATAAGTGTAGGTATGGAGAGGTCTGGTGGGTTCCTTACATCCCACCAAGGTATTCCGATGCACACCACCTGGCATTCCGATGGAGTCGTTTTGGGGTTTGGGAATTTTGGCTGAGGGATAGGCTCTCCTGCTGGGGTTTTTTTGAGAATTGCGGTGTAATGCTGCAAGAGGTGTTGGGGCTGACCCAAGACTTGGCTGGGGGGTCGGGGCTCCCTTCCTTCCTGCCACTTGGGGATCGAGCAGAGTGGTCACATGGTGCTACAGGAGTCTGTGTATTCAGCTCTGGGACCCCTTTCTTAGTGGGCACAACAAACATAAATGACAGAAATGCATGTGGTGGTGGAAACCCAGCCACAGCCTTCCTGATGACAGGAATCCAGAAAGCAGTGACTTCAAGATCCTGTTAGAACCCACCTAACTGAATGAAAGGGTCATTCCTAAAACGTGTCGTTCTCTCTTCCCTACTGTCAGTCTGCCGCAGCAAACTAGCCTCAGCAACAAAATACCTAAAATTTGATTTAAAAGGGTGTAAGCGAGTGGAGAGTCAAACACAGGCAAAATGCTGATGTAAAAATAGCCTTATGAGAACAGAATTCGGCTGTGGGTTTTTCAAATCATACAACAAAGTAATACCAGTAATCCCCTAAAACAGTACTTCAATCATGTTTATCCATGTCAGAACTCAAGAAGAAAAATACATTAAAGAAGGACTACAATACCTCACGAAAACTCGTGATTGCATTCCCATTTTTTCCTTTGAAAATTTGATGTTGTGTCTTGACAGTGACAAATTACATGTTCTTTGCTCAGTGGACTTCCCTGATAATAGAAGATATTCTTCCCCAAGAGAAGGAATATTTCAGGTAAACACATTCACGTGTACTGAGTCTGCCCTTTACTGAAAAAGAGTTTGATCTAATAGGTAGAATGTCATCATGGAACAGAACATCTTAAAATAGATTACCAAGTAAACTTTAAATTATTTCAAACATTGAAAATGCCTATTTTTCTTAAGATACTATTCCTAAGATATTGATATTTGTGAAATGCAAGTTTTGCACTGCCGTACCACATGCTCAGTGACAGCTACACAGTATTTATCTTCTGAATAATTCTTAAAAGACCAATCAGTTCACTTGAAAAAAGCAGAAAGAGAAAACAGAATAGAAAAGACCAAAATTGCACTATAGCAGTTTTAGCATAAGTTTATAATAAGGTGATTGTTTATACCCTTACTTGAGATTTAATTTAAAGTTTAGGGGAATTTACTGTAGAGGAATATATGTGTATTTCTCTGTTAGCTTTCTGCCACAGAACCCAACAGATTTCTATCTACTGTTACCTAACTATGAAAAAGTTACAAAAGCTATCTTACAGCCCATCCTCCAGACAAGCAATTAAACAGTTTCCTATTATGCTTAGGAAATAGGTGTAGCCTTATTTTTCCACACAGTGAGAACACAAAAAGAGAAAGTAGCATACAGGGGAAAAAACCTACCAGCCACGCCTGTGTACACGTTTAGTTTTTCCTTGCTACACAAATTTATACCTTTGTACGATCTGCATATGAAATACCTGATGTAGAGATGTGTACTGCTGTAAGGATGTAACAGGAGAGTAAAAAAATAAACTATTACTAAACCACGATTTTTAAAATATGTATTAGATGGAGTAGCCTCCTTTCCTCATTGTAATATTTTCCCTTCTCCTGTCTGTACAAGTATATGCTTTGCTCTGACAAAAGTCAGTTATGATAGGGTCCTCATCCTGGGTGTCCTGCTTTCCTTGCGTGCCCCAAGCTGGGAAAATACTCCCTTGTCTCATGAGTTACAATATGAGCATTTGCTGTGGACAGCAAGTGCCTTCTAACCTGGCCACTGACACGACGGATTGAAGCAGGGCTTTCAGAAACAAGTCAGCTTTCCTTGTTAACCATGCAGCATTTGCCCAGGCAAAACAACAACAACAAAAACTTTCCTCCCAGGTTTTTTTTTTTTTTTAATGCTTGCTTGGGTTCCTGTAACAATTTGAAAGATGAAAAGGTTTGCATTTTACAAAACAAAACAAAACCCAACCCAGACAAAGAGTGGCTCAGTGCATGTGGGAATTCAATCCGTGCTTCTCTCATCCACAACAAAAATGCCTTCTATTCTAGTGAGAAAGGGAAAAGCTGGAAACTCCCATGCTGATAGTCCTGATGTTTTTCTGCTGCTACAGTGTGTCAAAGGTTAGTTCCCTCCCACCTGCATCACACTTTGCTTCTTCTAATACACAACCAGGCATTCAGACAATACGATTAAAAATCATCTTGCTCATGGGAGGCTCTCTCAGACATTCAGCATTCCCTTCTCAAATATCCCAGTCCAGCACACAGATAAAATCATTAACTTGTACATTAATAAGAGCTTTGTGTGATTTTTTTTTTCTTTTTAAACCCTATTTGCTGACTCTCACTAAAATTAAGGACAATCTTAGTAGAATCAAATAAATGTCAGCAGTTTTATTTAGCACACTGTGATCATGGGTAAGGGTGAGAGATAACCAGACCTTCTTTGTTATGACCTCTTAGGAGAAAAATAATAAACCTAGAGACATGGTGCATTATGTGACATAAGAGCAACTCCTAAGGAAAACAAGCTGTCATTTTCAGAGATAATACGCTATCACTGGGTTCTAGAAATGGAAGCAGTGATATTATGAAGCATATACTTGAGGGGGAAAAAAAAGAAAAACGTTAAACTCCAAAGATTTTTTGCAGATTTTTTGCAGCCTCAGATTTAAAAATAATGCCTATGTTACATATTTTTTGATACTGCATATTGAAGAAGCACGTAATCACAGCATTGGTGACGAGTCACCTCCCCAGCACTGACAGCAAGGTCGGTGTTCTCGTGGGGGAGCCTGATCCTGCATTGCAGTGGTTTTGGTCAAACTCCCTGAGCATCAAGTCAGTAGCCAGCACCTCTAAGGTTAGTCGCTGACTGTTTTAAGTGATGGATCAAACCCAAAGGGAGAAGGATGAACAGAGTTTGGTTAAATTAATAGAGTTTACCTTACTCAGCAGATAAAAGAGACCACTAGTGTCGTGTAATTTGCAGAACAGAGAAGAAAATGTGAAATAGAAATGCAGAATTATGCTCATTTATTAATATCTGATGGACAGTACATTAAAACAAATAATTATGAGAGAACATTGTACCTCTGAGGTACCTCATGAGAGTGATCCTCTGTTTTAAGATCATATATTGTCATCAAAGTCTGGAAATTATGCAAATAGTACTAGGTACATTTACAGGTCTGCACAAGTAAAGATTTCCCCACCTAAATAGTAACTGTCTCAGGAAAGGCAGTGATTTTTGTGTGATGCAAAGGTGCTACCTACAGGCTTGAGCAGAGAATGACATGCTGGGAAGCTTAGGGAAAAGGATCCCATTTTTATGAGGAAATAGGACAGAACTAGCATTATCACTAAACTAAATACCTTTGAATTTCAGGCTAAAGAACACGTTTTACCAAACTTTCAAAAAACCCATAATAGCAAAGATTTTCTGTTTACACAATTTAATTCTAAATCTTACAACAGCGCCCATATTGTTCTGGGTTTCTTTATTTAAATCAGTTATAGTACCATAAAAAAAGAAAAGCTAACTTTCTTTTTTAATCAACAAACAGTAAATAAGCTGTATGCTCTTCTGATACACATAATTCAGGCATATTTTTATTGACAAATAAACTTGGCCACAGCTATGAAAAGATCATATTTGAAGATCACATTAAAGTTTGGTCTTACAAACACAGTAAGTGCCAGACAGGAAGTATTTGCACCCTATTAAATATGCATCTATCCTATACCTCTTATATACACAATGCTTCATTCAATACAGTGCAGCTGTACTGAGAATTACTTGCCTAAAAACAACAGCATATCCAATATTTTTGAGATAATGAAAAATGCTTGGGAACGTGCTTTAATCTAAAAGCATGCTTTTTCCTCCCTGCATCTTTTACACATTTGTCTCTTCCCCAGTCAGGTCAGATATGGCAAATACTTATGCATATGTGTAGATTTACTCTTGTGGATATTCCGACTGATTTGAATGAACTCAGTCACACACATTTAAAAGCATAGGCTCTGTTTGTTAACTACTAGGAACAAAGGTGTGCCCACCACCACTGCAGTATATATCCAACACATAAAGATAACAGCAGTAGCAGCAGTGTTCTCTTGCATTTACCTTCAGCTAAGACTCAGGCAAGCAGTGCAGTTGAAAACTAATACATTCTGCCTTTCAAAAAAAGTCTGACATCCTTTTTTCTTTTCCATTTTTGAGGGGGGAACAGTTTCAAATGCAGTATAAAAATAGAAAATAAAAAGATAAATATTGTTAAATGAATTTTTAAAAATTATATAATAGTGTGATAAGGGAGAATATTTTTCCTTTCAGATATATAATTCAGCAGTTCTGTATTTAAAGGCTGTATTTTTCATATCTGTGGTGACAAAAAGACAGCACCCTGTCGCAAGTACAATTACATAAATTTTAGAATCCCTGCCATGCTCTGAAACGTGAATTTTAAAATGAGACTTTCGTTTCTGCCCATTTGTCCAAATTCTGAATTCCTTTTAGGGAGTAAATATCCACATAAATTTTTATTTTTATCAAATAATAATGACATTCAAAGGCAATTATCTGATGAGCTGAAAATGTGCCTTGATTTACTGTCTAAGATGACCAGATAATCTAGGTTAAACCACTTTTCTGAAATAATTAGGACCCATTAGTAGCTAATTCCAGCTTGTCTAAAAACAGTGTTCCAAAGAAATAAACCACAACATAAGCTTAAAAATAAATAAAAAATAAACTTAAAGAAGAACCAATGGTACTGATGTATGCCACAGAACAAAATAAAGAGTGTTCAGCAACAATGCATATCTTTTGCTTTATTCTTAAGCAACTAAAATATCTCTTAAGGACAAGATCTTATTGATACTGTTACTGATTTCAGATTAAAATTATTATGCAAAATGAATTCATGATTTTAAGATGAAATTTCAAGAATGGTCTGACCAAAACCTATCAGCTATTCCAATTCTTCTTTTTAGAAACTGGGAAAAAAAGAGTTTACATTATTGTAATTCTACATATACATCATTCTACATATAATACAATTACATCACAATTAGATAAGATCAATTCTATTTTATTTATGAAGATAATCCTGAATAATTTTTTAATAGAAAATTTTTCATTATAATTAAACTCTTCAGAGTACATTTAAATGACTGTTGAAGAGAGAACCACACAAGCTGTGGCAGGATATTCATAACAACTTTACTGTGAAATTAATATTTAACTCATTTTAAAATACTTAATGCCTCCTATATAGTTGTCCGTAAATTAGTTCAAGTTGCCTTTGCTGCTAATTGAATTTATTCATATTTCATTCTGTTCTCCCAATTTTTAATCAGAAACTGCGTGTGCAGTTAGTGGTAATGTTCATGGGTAGCTGGAGAAATAGTAGTAAAGGGAAAAGTTCCTACTAGATTTCTCATTATGATAACTAAATTTTAAATGATATGCCCAAATCCTTTTATTAATAACTTGCCTGTGACAAGCTAATGCATCAACATGTAATGCCATTTTGGTGCCTTCTATTATTTTAGACGCAAAGATGTTTTTTTCTCCCTTGTTAGATTTTCTTAGCCCGCAGCCAATATTAAATTATTCCAAAGAGTGGGGATAGCAGATGTCTATAAACGCTCCCAGTTTCATGATGAAAGCAAAACAATGGCTTGTGGATTACTGTAAAAATAGTTACGATAGGGAAAAATTCAAAATGATTCAGTCACATGCAAATATCATTCTTAATTTTGCTGCATGTAAATGCAATACAAGCATTTCCAACTTTTAAAACCTAACCAATATTAGATAAATCATGACTGATATAACTAAACATTTTTACCCTGCTATGGTACTTCATGTATGTCCTGAAATTAATTTCTTTTTTGAATTGCTGTAACAGTATTTGCATGAAGTTCCTTCAGAAAAACAGCTATTATTTTTTTGTTTGTACTTTTCCCTATAATGTTCACAGAGTTCTTCAGAACACTGACCAAAACTGAAAAAGTAAAAAATAAAAATAATTTCGTTTATGAATGCTTGATGACTTTTGACATCATTCCCTATTTAGAGGCCCATAAAAGAATAGATAACATATATGACTCACAAATTACCAATTATGAAAAACTATCTGGGGTAGAATACTACTCTAATGTAAAAAGATGGAATACTTGTCATAAACCAATAAAGTTGTTGTTTACAAATTCGGTATCTCACTTCTTTCTTTCATGTTGGGAAACTTAAAATTATTTCTAAACTGCATTGACTTAAAAAAATGCAGCCTATCATACAGGTCAACACTGAAAGTGACCCAGAAATAATCTGTTATTTTTTAACCAATATATATTTTATATTTGACTATCAGTTCTAACAAGCAAAAGTCAACAAAAATGAGATACATCACAGAGCAAGCAGATAGTCCTGTACTTCAGAGGTATCGGGTGTGCTGGTTCTACCAGCCAGATCTTAAAGTGGTTTTAAAGAAGTGCCATGTTTGTCATTGCCAGGTAGGCAATAGAATTTAATTAGCCAATAATCACATTTTAGAGCACAGGCATCCCTCTTTTAAAGCAATCCTCCTGCATAAGAAATTCTTCAGGGTTTTGGGTTTACTTTCTTCTCTGCATCTTGGGGAGACAAATTTTTGGGTTTTTAATAGAAAGAATATGAGAAAGGATGGATGTCTGCAGAAAATAAAATAAATAGAAGCCTCAGAGTACCACAGTGCAGTGTCATCAGCTGTCGAGGAGTTATCTATGAAAAACTCTGTCTGGTGATGCAGCCAAGCATTCCTTACACTCTCTGACTGGCAAGTGACAGGACTGCTCAAATCAGAGGTAAACCAAGATGAACTTTTATTTTCATCCAGAAACCACAAATCTCAGCCTTTTGCCTTCCCTGCAGACAGTGAACCCATCGCTTGTGGCAGAATGCTGAGAGAAAAATACCAGCAGGAATGCCTCTGATGCTTATAAAAGTAACTGCTGTATTTCTCAGCTCCACTTTAAGTGCTGACGCTCTTTTCACATACACTTTTTTGCTCTGCCTATGCCAGAATCCGCAGTCATCTTCGGCTCACTAACTTTGGCCCAATCAAGGCGGGACACCTGGTTTGCAACACTACCAGTTACAGCTCTTAACTGTCTTGCACTGTGAGAAACAGTGGAATGATTTAATTAAAATAATTTAATTCAAATTAGGCATATTAGACATTGTAAGCAAAGGAGCAGAAGGGTGAGTGCAGTGATCCGGAGACGATGAAGCATACTAACCGGAGTTTCCCAGGTTCAGATCCCGGGTCAGATACATACTCCCTGCTCCCAGCTTCAGCCGAGAGTGTGCCCGGAGGTGGCTGCCACTGCTCTTGGGAGAATGGAGAAGTAGGCTTGTGTGTCGGGGTGGGGAGGAAGGGGGGATTAGCTGCATTGTCACTCACTAATGACAGCTGCCAGATGATTAGAAACCACATTAAGTTCTTAACTTTAACTTTGCTAATCAGCAAGATCAAAATCCTACAACCAAACTGGGTTTTTTTCATATTT
>VZRQ01008179.1:48870-153113 GCA_013397975.1 Machaerirhynchus nigripectus
AAAAAAAAAAAAAAAAGAGAGAGAGTTTGCACATTTGCTGCCTAATCAGGATGTAAGGTAGTGAACAAGCACACAGTTTTAAAAATGTACTTCTATGGAATAAAATACTTGACTGATTTGGACCGGCCTCAACAGCATGCTTTGCAAGGGCTATGCATACTGTTTTTAAGCAGTATTACTTCTTCCTATGAAATCCTGACATTCAAGGATCAACCAACAAAAGGGAAACTGTATTTAGCATTTTGACATCATATTCTTCAAGAAGGTGGCACTTGAGGACAGCAAAGCTCTGCTATATTTACTGTGAGAAAGCAAAACCAAACCAAACCAAAAGCTTACAGAAAAAGAGCTGAGTAGCCTTTATCATGACTATTCTCCGGGTAGGCCGTTGGTCAAGGCAAGTATACATTATCTTCTGGGAAATCTGCAGTTTTGCTATATTCTCCATGTAGACAGAAAGCTTACTTCTTTAACACTATGTTTGAAGCAAGTTCAGAATAGATGGTTAATGGTAAAGCTATAATTAATGTATTTCCTGGAGGGTTGTTTTTTTTGTTGTTGTTTTGTTTTGGGTTTTTTTTGTTTTTTTTTTTTTTTTGGTTGTTGTTTACTGTGTGGGGTTTGGGTTGGAGGTTTTTATTTTCTTCCTTTTTTTTAACTTAGCCTATGACTTTGATAAGGCAGCTTTTAGAAATACAATGGTTACCCAACTGTTTTATGGCTTTAACAAACCTTTACTTCTGCCTTGTATTCTAAACAATGTAGCCTCTATTTGCTCCCAAGTGGTACTAAATTACAGATAAAGTTACAGCAAATTTGTTTTCTCAAAAAAGCAGTGAGGCCTAACATCCCTTAAGTAATAACAGCCTTGCTTGTAATTCAGAAGTAGGACTGGAATAATTTTCCCTCAGAAAATGCAACAATAGAGCTGTTCTTGCAGGGCTGAATGGGGCATGGCTCATTTTGCAGGTGTGCAGGTGCTCCAGTGGAGAGGCAGAAGGGTGCCTGACCCGGGTGGGCAGCCCAGGCTGTGGTAGGTAACTCCAGACTGGCCCACCATCCATTGGATGGGGCTGACGGAGCTCTCAACTCTGATGCAAAGACATACGTTCTAGTGAATCGGTAATTTATAGAGATGTATCTTGCTCCTACTGATGAAATATAAGTAGCTAATAAAAACCTGAAGCACCCTTGAAGCAAAGCAGAAATGTCTTAAAAGGTTAAAACTCCATAAATCACAGCCAAAGCGATTCTTGAATGTGAAAATACTACATTATAAAGACCTACCAGCACACTGAAGTTATTTTCCAAATGTTTCAGCTAATAGACTGTGATGAAGAAATAACTTTTTAAAATATGTTTCACTGGAATTGTGTTAAAGAAGCTTAATATTCAGCATTAAAACCTCTATTCAGGCCAATGTGAAGCTGCAGTGCTATGAAGAGAGTGATATAATACAGAAACAAAGCTCAAACAAGGCGTTAGTTACCTCTACTGTAAAATAAATCACTCCAATACATTTCCGTGTTTACTTGCTACAATATTATGATACTATTTCCAACAGACGAAAAACAAGTGCATTTAAGGAATAAGCATTAAGTGTTGTTAATGTGTCTTAGGCTGGTAATCATTGTCTTGGGAAAAGTATATTGTGTTTTATATACTAATGCTATGATGGGTTTATTAACTCAGAAATCCTCTGCTAACAGTGGTGCTTTAAGCAAGTATTAATTAATATGGTGGCAAATATTAAAAATATCTACTTTTAAATTTAACTCATGTTAAAGGACTCCTTTATCTGCTGGTATTATTTCTTCTTCAAGAGAGCAAAAAGAATACCAAAAAAGTATACCAAGCAAAAATTACTCAGTCTTTCTTTTTTAAGGAAAACATACTTAAATAAACATTATTGGTATCCCTTACAGTATTGATCTGGTTTTATTTAGCTGGTTTTAATTTTAAAAACACATTTTTTCCTGGAAAATGAAGAATTTGTCATTGGAAAATAAAGATTTGAATGCATGCACCTGTGCCTTCTGCTCTGAGATAAGGAAGAGATTTTTTTCTCTGCCTTGTAAATGAGCACCAGAAAGAAACGGAGCGAGAACAGCTAAACAGACACCATGCACTTAAGAACTGAGCAGAAATGTAAGGAAGTATCAAAAGTTCTGATTAATAATACCAGTTTTAAAAGATAACTTTGCAGTGCTAATAACATCTGTAAGAATAGTGGTCAATCCCAAATAAATAAGGCTAAATTATGTCAGTTTTTTATTTTTGAAAATCAGTGGGTTCTCCATAGAATACTTGTGTCCCTGGAAAGCAGTTGGTTTCTTGTAACTTCAGAGCTACAGTAATAGTGTAGATCTTACTCATGGAACTGCACAAACTCACGGATCTGCCATACAGTTGTAAGTCTATTCAATATCAGCTGCAGCCATTTGGCTTACAGTTAATAATTTTTTTTTTCCTTTTCAGTAACAATTGGGGTCACAACATTAGTTATTTCTACTGGTAAGTGTTAATACTGACCCTGGAATAAATACAATCTACCACTGAACCCAAAAGAAACAATACTTTTAAATTCTGTCACCTTGTTTATTGCAAAATATTAAGCAGATCCTAGGTATAAACACCTATTTTTTTCCTTTTGAAAAGCAAATGAGCTAAAAATAAAAATGCTGCTTTTATCGAACGAGTGGTTATGACATTTACAGGCTTTTTACTTCAAGGTCAACTGAAATTCTCCTTTCCTGCAGAAGTTAAATCACTTAAGCATGACACTTGGTAAAAATTTAACACACTGTCCACGCTCTTGAGTGTTCCAAATATTAAAAAACTATCTAAACAACATCGTTTCTTGCTTTGACATGTAACTAAAATAATCTTTGAGGCAGTTTTTTCTCCCCTTTATATTGCCATGATGAGTGCTGTGTTACTGTGCAAGATAGGCAATTGCAAACATGCAGGCTTTACCAGGAACATGCCTAAAGCTACAAGATCACTTTCTTCACAAAACCGCAACCACAAATTTGGCCTTTAATTGAGAAACGTAAGAAAACATTCTGTCTGGATAGTAATCTGCATGATTCCTCCTTGTCACCGAGATCTGCAGGTGCTGCCTTGGGAGGGATAGGGGGAAAGCACTTAGAAAAGTATCTCAGGAAAGCATCATTTTTCGGAAAAAAATTGATTTAACTCTAATTTTTCAGGGATGGAAAACAACCTGCATGGAAACTTCATTAACCTTAACGGAAACCATACAACAAAAATTATGCTAATAAACTGCTTTATAACTCATACATAATTTAGAAGAAAAGTAAAATTATCCAGCATTTGTAAACTTCTTATGCGTTTTTCTGTACCATCGCACTTCAGAGATTCGTCCCCTTGACATTAAGACCGTCTGCTCAATACACAGACTCGTTATCTCCAGCAAGGGACAGCTTCTAGTGCTATGGCTTTTTCACACTCTGTCACAAGGAAATTTCCCTAACTCTGATGAAAAACAATTGTAAAAGACCAGTGCTTTCACAGGACTTTCCTACATAAATCTCAGTGGAGTTCTACTGGAAACAAAGCTTCTTGCACTGTAAGTCCACCTCATGCTTGGGGTATCATCGTCACCACAAACAGCATCACCACCCACCAGAGATTTCCAAGAATGAAACAAGCTTTCAAACACTTTCCAGATCCAAACCAGACATTTTTGAAATGGGAAGCATGCAGTATCTCTCTTTTGCCAAAAATGTAGGATAAAGCTATGTGTGGCAGACACTCCCTTTTTAGGAAAAAGGGACGAAACTTCACATCTATGTTTTGCAATGATTATTTAGGGTTGTTTTTCTTTAGAGGCATTACTTACATCACCAATTACTGTTAGTAACAGCAATTACTATTTGTCATATAGCATATGTGGCACTAGCAGGCACAAAGTATGCTCTAAGGCTTTTTTATTTTAACAGCCTGGATTTCCCATTCAAGCTACCAAAACTGCAATTATAAAATTGTGAGTTAAACAATATAAGCAAGACAAATATATTTCTTATGCATATTTGAAATGTTCTAAAACTGTCTGAAGTGTTTTTACTCCAGTAAAATCCAGCACATTGAAAATAACTGTTTTTTTCTTAATTCTTCCACCCAGACACTTATGTCATCACCTACCAGCTACATACCTAGTAAACAAACAACTACTTTACAGGGATAAGTACGTTGAAGATTCCTTAAGGAGCAGTAGGAAGAAACTGGTAATTTAATTTCTGAATATGCTGTCCTTTCTAAGCCTTTTGCACACTGTATTTTCAAAAGATTTGAAACATTGCTTCCATGTCTGATTTACCTTACTTGGGCTTTTCTTACCAAAACACAGCATATCTGCTTCTTTTGTTACTACACTGAAACTTTTGGCAAAACTATTACGTTAGGTTGTTTTAACTACTGATTGGCCCAGTGAAATCAGTGTGTCCTACAGCTCTTTCACTTCAAAACAAACCTTTATAATACCTACTGCTACTAAAATAAAAAGGAAGTAAAACACTCCTTGTAACATGATTTTATAATGTGTTGGTTCTCATATGACTCATCATTAAAAGATGCTGAAAAAGTAAGATACCTCATAACTCAGTCATGTGCAGTATCTAAGTCATGGAAGTTAAATGGCCAAGATCACCTGCAATGACTGTGAAACAGCACCTCAGGGAACCCGAGGATGACAGGGTACACAACTACCTTAGAACACCCAAACTACATAGTAATCACCCAAATTCAGTATCAGTGACGTCTGAATTCCTTCGAGTGCAAAGTTTTTCACTCTGAACAGTTTTATGCACTCAAGAGGAGAGTGCAAGAACTGGTGATGCAATGCAAGCCCTCTCCGGCGGCCCTATGGTCCACTCTGCAACTCTTCCAGTTACACCACACAGTGGGGGGCTGCCTTGTAAAGAGCATACCTCGGGTCATGAGAAACATACTTCAGAGCAGGACTGCAGCTCACTCAAACTGGCTGCCCAGATTTCTAGTCACGTCACTGCCTTAGCAGGAAATCTAACCTTGTTTATAGAACTTTTTAGGTAATCCTAAATACAGTAGAGTGAATAATAGTTTTTGTCAACTTCTACAATTTTTCATCAGCCACATTTTCATGCATCAGACTTTTGGTGTATCAAGCTATAACAGCATGCAAGAAGATTTGATAATTAAATACTCTCAGAATACTGTCAGCTTTCTAAGGAAAATATGTGGGAAAAATGGTCTGGTATTCAAGGCAAAACCTAAAACTTGGGATACTATTGCTTTATGCTGCTGTCTATTCCTGTTTGATAAATCACAACGTAAGGAAAGCAATTCCCCACACAACATAGGTGGTTTTGAGATTTAACACCTTAAGATTATGAAGAAACTCAAAACAGCATCTAGTTAGGTACCTAAAATATATATGCAGGTAAAACAAACACCTAAGGGAGCAATTAAAGTGCTTAAAGGTAGAGCTAGTGTCATTTTAGACACCCTTGGGTGGGCACCCCAGTCACCTGGATGGTGATGGCAGAAATGACAGAGAACCTAAGACAGACACATACTCTTCTGGGACAGCAGCTGGGCAGCACACAGGATGCTCTACATTACTGAAAACAGCACAGGTCTGTGCTTGGGCAATAAATCTCACTGCTAAACTGGTTTAGCAAGTATGCAATCACTCTGTGAAGGAAGTAAAATTAAAGTGACTTTTTAGAAAAAAAAAATACTAATAGTGGCTTTTACATATATAAAATTCCCCAGTCTTTCTTTGTCTCAGATTTGCAAACACACAGTTTGTGAAGCAAAAGATGTGGACTGATGACACCAGTTTTTCCACACCAGTCATTCCTCATTTGTTACAGTTAAGAGGTTTTTTTAATCATAGCTGGTGCTGGTATGTTCTTTCAGTATTAATAGCTAATGGATCTCTATGGTTGTATGTACCAGGTTCTGCTATTTTTTTCTTTCCAATTCCACCTTCTAAAACCTGGCACAAAGTATAGCTAAGTGTTCCAAAAATCTCAACTTTCCCTGTAATTTGCAGAGGTCCAACCTTAGTTCTGCTGATACACAGAAAATAAGGAAAGAGGAAACAGAACTTAGAACACTTTTCTTTTTGTCTGCTTTAATTTGGGAAAAAGACCCCTACCAAACCTCACAGCAGTCTGGTCCACTTCTTTTTCTAAACTGCTGATGAGGATACAGGTGACAAAAAGCTGAAAGACTCTTACACATATGTGTAACCTGCATCAGAAATGAATCTTGTTCCTGGCCTCGCTATTGCAATGTCACTTTACCTCTCCAAATCCCTCTTTTGAGAACAGGTGGTTTTGACAGAAACAACAATTTTTGGAAAGGCTTCTTTTGGGAGATAAAAAAAGCTTTTGCAGCTACCTTACCAGCACTTATTTAAATTTCAAATTCTAGACAAGACCTGGCAAAGATAATTTGATGATACTTTTCACCCAGGTTTAGTAAAAAACAATTTGAAGTTTGTATCCTCAATAATGGTATCCATGATGGGAACATCTACAAGTTTTTTAATATATCTGAAAATTCTGATTCTCTCACTATTACAGTGTGGGAAAAAAAGGAAAATATGTAATAATTAGGACAAATGCATTCCAACTCCTGATGGTGTCATATCAAATCTCTCCAGAAACGTAATCTTTGTCTTTCATCTTCGAGTGAACATTGCTTCCAAAATACACAGTAGTGATTGCTTCCCTTTTTATTAGGGAAAAGCTAAGCAAATTGACAAAATTGCTTCACTGTCTCATTTCCTTTTAGGAACCAGGTCTTTTCAATCCTGTTTCCTTTTCAGTTAATTAATGTGACACCTCCACAACTAAATGGCAATGTGCAAGAGAACTACCACTTAATCAAAAGCTAGGGAGGCTGATATGTCATATTCACACATAAATTCTGTAACGTGAGAAGACAAAGTGAAGGTGAGTTAGACTTGAAAAATGAATTGGATGCAGGGAGAGTCATTTTATCAATATTTGAGAGGCTGAGGAAGAAAGAAAAGTATTTTCTCTATGTATGCATGTACATATAGACTGAATGAGAGGAATAAGAACAGGAATAGGAAACTGTTCATAAGATGCTTTAATTTGAGGCTAACGTGTGTTCATCAGGTGAGGGCACTCTGTTTCCAAGTGAGAAAGGAAATAAGTTTATTTTATGAGTAACAGTTAAATGTTCAAGTAGGCAATTAAGTACTTTACCGAGGCCATTTTGGGATACCAAACACTTTGAAGATTATATATTCCCTCATATTTCATATTGAGTGTTCCTCCAAGTAAAATATGTGGTTCTCTTTAGTTACTCAGTTATAAAAAGTACTTTAAAGGCAAGGGGATATTTTTGATAATCTTCATCTTAAACTTTTCATTAAACTTCCAAATTTAAATTTTACCTTTTGGTGCACTCTGACATTTTTGTGTGGCATTTTCATTAATTTTGCAACATACATAGCTGAAATGTTAACTGATCAATACTTTGTCTCTCTCATGTAACACTAGAGTAAAGCTCCCTAAGGACCACAGAGCAGTACAGAAATTAAATGTGTATCAAATGTTAATGTTAAACACAGCAGTACTTACTGTAAAATGACTGAACTGGCTAAAAGAATTCCAAATGGACAGATGGTAGCACAAATTATCTACGATCACGTTTCAAGATTAAAGTTTGTCCCATAAAATAATTCAATGACTCACACTGAAGTGTGTTCTTTTACTGATATCTCCACTGTCCAATTATTTTTCTGCTCATTACAGTGAGAAATGCTTGTACTGGACAAAAAAGAATACACACCTTTTTCCCCTCCTGTTGCAACCACTGACATCTATAAGACCACAAATGCCTGGTCAAGAAGCTGATGGAAATTAGGCCCAATTTAGCAGACATTTCAGTGCCCACAGTGGATTAATATGAAGAAAATATATCCACTTTAGCATACTTTACCAAATTTCTCCTGCCTGAAATGTACCATATTAATTACAAAATTAAAAAAAAAATTAACTGCTAAATACTACAAAGGTCTGTCTTAAACAGAGAAAAACGTGATTTTTTGGCAAAGGCTGTCTATATATTCTGTTTTTTCCCACTGTATTTAGGTTCTTAAGAAGCATAAACATAAGTACATATTCTTGATCAGCCTCTAGACATGTGATATAATAAAGCTGTTCTGGAACTGAAATACTGACTTAATATTGTTGCTATGCACTTCATTTATTTAACAGAAATAAATACAAAAAAGCGGGAGAGAATATAGAATTTTCTAACTGCTCTAAGACAAAGTCATATGCTAGCCAGATCAGCCTATGGTTCATGAGTTATTTGTTAATATCTTTGACTATCTGAAAAATAACACCTATTAATACATCACTGTTATATCAGCACAAAAATATAAAAACGATGTATTGGTAGGAATTTTTCTTCTGCTCTGAATTACCAAAGCATAGAAAAAAGAAATGGAGTGAAAACCCTAACTCATTCAGACAAAATCCCCAGTGAAGGTGGGTGAGCTTATGAAGTTTAACAGAAACAGGTAAAATATTGTTTAGTTGAGGAAATGCATAATCTAGAACATTGAAAACTTAACTTCAAGTGTCTGTATCTCTCTGTACAGCATAGGCAACACTGGTCATTGAGCTGATGCCTTCAGACAGATTTTAGAAAGAATCGTCCTAAATCTTTAATACAGTATTTTCGTACCTAAAGTGTCCCAAATAATGTAAAAGTTTGAGACAGCTAAGCTCAGGAGTATAAATAATCAGCAAGCCCTTTCAATGATCACTGTTAGCCTTGGTGACTAACAGTGTGACTCTCCAAGGAGAAGGACTTTAAAAAGAGCTGCAGTAAAGAGTGCACAAGGCCTATAAAGCAGGTAACTGTAGCTTATTTTAGTTATCATATTAATCAAGGTTTTCTGTAAGTTTTCAAGAGTAGTTCTCCTCTCCAGATCCATCTTAGTAATTACATTTTTGAAAACTGAGCTATTTCTCCAGAATTTCTTCACTTGCGGTCCTGCGTATCCCCATCAGAAAGAAAAGCCACGCGGTAAGGTACTAGAAAAAGTATCCATAATTGTAATGCCAAGGATGTGGGGCATTGGGAGATATGAAATATCAACCCCTACATATGCAAGTTACATGAAATGACTGTAACTCTGTATCAGGATGTACCCATCATGGTATATTTTCAAATCCAACAGGATAGAGGAAATGGTTAGTTTAAAACTTTACTTGTCGTAATTGTTCATTAGTCTGCCTTAAGAGCTGAAAACCTCCCGAACAGCCTGTCTTCTCCTCTCCTTTCTGGCACTGACATTTCACTGTGACATTTTCTAACCTCTAGGAGACAACTTCAAGAGGAGATATAATTTGTATAATAGTGAAGAGATGAAAATGAAACATATAGGTACATTTATTTTATACACTCCATTAAATTCAAACGTAACCTTAGTGCAAGTATAATTCATCATAACACATGCAAGTGGATTACTCTCAAGATTTCAAGAGCCTATGAAAGTCCAGAAACCACCTAAACCCGAAGCTTGTAATCATGATAAAAATCCACATCTATTTGACTTGGCCAGCAAAACCTTATTTTGCCTGACAGAGGAATGATTTGATCCTTGGAGAGTACAACATCAGGTCGAAAAGCACAGGATGCATTTTGGATGCAGAACAGGAATACATCTCTATTATCACAGCACTGATGTAAACATAAAAATTTACTACAACATCTACATAGCAAAACAAACACTGTAAGAAAACCAAGAAAATCAGATTTTTGATCTATATATCTCTATATATAGATAGGTATGAACAATATGAAAATCTCTATAAAAATATAATCAGGAACATGTTTATACTGCAATACACTGTAACTAAAAGAAAAACATATACTGATTATTGACATCCCTATCAAATTCTATGTTTTATGTACTACTACTTATTATGACACTGATTTTTTTCTATGACCAGAAACAATTACAGTTTAACAACAACACAACTTCTTCCTTGGCCACAGCAGTGCGCCATGGGAAAAAAAAAAAAATTAATTTGTTCAAAGAATAGGATGTCTGTCCATTTTCTCTCCTTCCGCTGCCAGCAGCTGAGTGTTCCATACACATAGTAAAATCCACCCTAGAGTGATGAATACTTACTAACTGGAGCAGTAAGAGCAATATAAACATTCGAGTTTTATGTTGAAACTTGCATTTTCCTATGAAACGTTGATAACTTTTAACAGAAATGATAGATTGCCTTTCTACAGTAAGCAGTAGCAAGCATATTTAACCTTCGCACATAGTGCCATTACTGCAGACATCAGTAAAGGTACAAACCCCTGATTCTTTGACTAGCACAGGTATCTCCTGCACTCCCAACAAACATGTAACCAAGGACCGACAGCGTGCTGCCATCCTTGACAGGCACAAGGTGGTTTAACAAGCAGCACGGGACAAATGGAGCCCTGCAAGAAGAAACTTTCCACACAAAATGACTTAGCGTGACTTAGTGACACACCCAACTACCCCATTTTGCTGCACAGCCAGCTCCTGTGCCTGGTTTGAGTTCTCCAAAACTGAGGCACCGGACCTTCTCTCACCCAGGTAAAAAGTACTGCCACCAGACGATGTCTGTAATTATTCAAAGTTATACCAAAACCATTCCCTGGTCGTAATCATGGTGGAGAGGCTCCTAATCTCACTATTTCAGCCAATTTAATAAATTTAGCTATGCCAGAGAGTATGTCCATGCATACTCCTCGTGGGGATCCCTAATGAAAAAATAAATGGTGAATCTGGTGTTGTTTGTAGCTCTCACAATTTTAAAAATACAGAGATATTTGTCTGGGTAACACAATGCAATCTACAATTATGCTTGGAATTTTCAAAATTTAACAGAAAAATAAAGGTTAATACTAATGAAGATAATGTTCATGAAGAAGCAGCAGTTTTGTCTAAATAGCTAAAAATGAATTCACTAAAAACCATTCACTAAAAACTAGGACCAGAGCTTGCTGCCTAAAAGGTATTTGTTTGCATTAATAGTTTTGAAGTTGCGTTTCTTTTATTTTGGTGGATTGTTTTATCTTGGAACGCCACCTTTGAATAATTAATGATCAAAAATACTTTAAGAGTCATTATTCAATATACAAGGGGACCAAACAAAATTTAACAGAAGTAATTTGCGAGAAGCTTAAAATATATTATCTGTAGTTCACTGACTCTATTTTGATTTGGATCACCTGCCTGTAACTTATATAAGCAACGACATTTATACTATATATATACAATTATAAATTTAAAAAAAAACACTCCATCTTGTTCGCGTGACATTTTAAACTTAATTACTTTTTTAAAAAACTAAAAAAGAAGCATGACTTATGGTATCATCATAATGCAAAGTTTTAAATAAATTAAATAGAAACCACCACATCTTCACAGTACTGTCTCTCAGTCTAGAATACAAACACACTGATGATTAAAAATGGTATAAAGAATATACCTTTTATAAATGGATATAAATTATAAAGACATATAAATCTATATCATTCATAAATGGTATAAAGAATATATGGCATAAAGAATATATCATACCAAAAAAGCAGCTAGGCTTCTTGGTGGAGAATCCCAGTCAAAACAACTGCTAATATAGCAGACAGCAGTAACAAGCGCCATGATACAATGCTTCATCCGGATAAAGTTCCTTAACAGTAGCTGTTAAAAAGAAGAAAGATTGAAAATATTTCAAAACCCCAAAAAGTCTCAGGAGAGGCTCATGCTAACGATACTGTCATTCTCAATTTGGGTGAAGCCTGAGAAAATATTAAGCTCTCTAGCTCACAAATTGAGCAAGGTAGTTTAAAATCTGAGACTTGAACAGAGAATTTGTTAATTGTGTCAATTGGTATTTGTTGCCTTTAATTCTAGATGGTACAAACACTGTTCAACATTTAAAAGCCTCTTGCAACATTTCACAAATTATTTTGTTGATTAGATTTCAGTTTTATTAAGCCTTTCTTAACAAATGTTGGCCTTTTTAAATAAAAAGATGCTGCAGGACACTAACCTGAAACCATGCAACATTACTGCTCTAATATAATTAAGACATCTGCACCATTTAATGTCTGCTGTAACGTATTTTGAAATCACTGTTTTAAGCATTTACCAAAGAAATTTGCATACTTTCAAAGTACATATATGTAGGACATTAGAGCTCTAGGTTTCGATTCAGGAAAATGTACTTAAATCTTCTAAAATGGCAACACATTTCACCACAAAAAGTGAACAAACCAGTGAATGATTTGTGTGCTGAATCGCTTCTCCTGCCATCTGCAGAAGTTCACAATGCCATTTTCTTTTATGAAAGTGGGAAGAAGAATGAATCTTGAGTAAAAGGCTTTGTTGCTTCTTTGCTGGAAGAGTAGTGCAAAATGCAGCTTTACTAACTGCATTACTCAAAATTGCAAAAAAGAAGTATTTTGCCCCTTGAAATGTTTTTTTAAATGAACTATATCATACACTGATATAAAATTCATCCAGCAGGTAATTTAAACCATGCTCAAGTCTACAAGCTTTCAGAAATAAAGAAAACAGTTCTGAGACCTTTGACTTTTCACTGAAAACAAAAATCTCGTTCCCATTGTCCAACCAATTCTCTCCATATAAATTACATCGTTTGTGGAACATTAAAAACTTTGAGTCCAAAGTAGTTCAAGTGCAGAAAAATATGTGGTTTTAAATTCTTTTTTACCAGAGCATTAAAATTGTGTGTAGCAAAAATATCCAGTAGAAAAAATAAAGAGTCGAGACATTTCCTACTCTTGAGACTCCAAAGAGTTTTAGTCTGCTTTCACCTTTGATTCAAATCTTACTCAAGTAACTTGTTTAAAATTTGGCTAAAAGAATGCTGACTCTTTAGCCTGCAACAAATAAAGAACTTTTGGGTCAAAGTTAACAGCAAAAATTTATGCAAGACTTATTTTACATGCACCTGTGCAATAATCTGATATGTGTGAAACCTGATGGTTTCAACTGTGTTCTTATTCATGTATTTCATGGAAATTAGGCAGCAATTTATAGAGGAGACACATTAAACCCATGTATTTTGTTTCTGACTTCTCAACCTATCATATTCTTTTGTAAACATGTAATGAAAATGTTATTCTTTACTCTCAGCAGTATGATACCAGATACTTGAATGTGCACACTTGATATTAAGGATTTTAGAAGGGATTAGTGTTTCCTTACTCTTTACCTGTTTAGACAGTCTGTCTTCCTCTTCAATGTACTTCTGTTCCTTTGGCATTAAGGTTCGTATGCTGGCTTTCACCTATGCATTGAAATGTGTGTCAGTATTTCAAGTTCACTTGCTCCTTGCTAATAACACAGGCTTCAATTTGCAGAATTTACTAAGTTTCAAAGTCATGGCTGCCAAGCTCGGGACACATAAGCACACACAGAGACAAGAGCTGCTCCTCTGTACATTAGCAGCAATAGCAGCAGCAGCAGCAACAAAAAGAGTGGGTGTGCCAAGCAGTGGCAGAAGAGTATTCTGTAGTATACATCAAGGCTTAGAAAAAATGAGGAATGACAGAAATTCTCTACAAATCAGGAACAAAAGCTTTCATGAAACTGAACTCTTTAGCAGTACAAAAAAACCCAAAGTTAAGACTTACAGCATTAAAAATCACATCTATTTCAAGATAGATGACCCCCTTTGTTGGCCCTGTCAGCTGCTTGTTTTTCAAGACGTAGGCTTTCTGTTCACCATTTTGAATCTGCAGGAAAAGGACATGACAGCCGTCTGTCTCGCGGTCTCCGCTGAATACACCCCCCCCGGTGACCCCTGACCCCCAGCTGCTGAAACTGACAGAGAACCCAAAACAACTGTGGCAAGTCTGACAAGTACCTGTTCATTACCAGGACCGAGTCTGTCAGGAAAAATTAACTATCATGGGATTCAACATGGCCGTGAATAGAGTATGTTAAAATTTTAGTGTTCTTATTACAGACCTTGGTTGAGAAATGACAGACTCAGAGCTGCAAATTTTTTTTTTTCTCTTTCCCCCTTTCAGCAGGAAAAATTCAGAGTGGTATGTCAGGTGAATGAAGCTTACAGACAGCAATGGTATAGCAACTTTGCCTAGAAAGTCAGCACTTCGATCGCGGTCTTCGTCGTAAACTGTCACTTCAAGCACCGAGTGGATGTCCTTTATATTGCTGCAAAGAGAGAAGTACACACAGGAGAAAGAAGTCACTTACACCAGCGGGTACCAAGGACAAAACTGTAAAAGGTTAGCACAGATACCCGTCTATTTTTCCAAGCCATGGGGGAGTACTGAACATAAGTAAATGAGACATCTCTGCATATAACCAAAACGCTTTCTAAGGGCCGCAATGATTACTCTTTCTCTCTCTCTGCAAGGCTTTTCCAGCTGAAGTTTTCTGAAGGATGTTGCTTTAAATCTCCTACCTGGGATTTGCACTGCACGACCTGCACGGAGCAGCACTGGGGGATTTACAGCCACCAGCAGAAGGACTGAGAGCTTTTAAAAGCTATTCTTAAACACCGCTAGCCTTGTGGCAATTCTTATTGCAAATACTGTGAAACCTGTAGGTTTGTAAATGGAAATAATTACAAGCTACAAGGGCATATCCTTGCACTAAGAACAAGCTCTTTATTTCTGAAATCCTCGTTTAATTACAAATATACAACAAATTACAGCAAATAAAGAACAAACAACATGGAACAATGCATCTCTCAGGTACAACTGAGGAAAAAAGACTGCAAGCTATTAAACACTCCACTGCCATGCACAAGAAATGTCACTTTTTTGGGTGAAAAATTCATATTCCTTATTTGAATAAAAAGAATTATTTGAGAGAACTCATGTTTGATTGAACAGCTGATCCAGGAAATACAAATTCAAGCAAAGCAGTTTAACTTCAGTAAAATATACTCCTCCAGATGAGGGATTGCTAGCCCAAAAATTAATTAAGAAATCTGAGGATAAATGCAAATGTACATAGAAGGAAGGCCTTGAAAGCCTTTAGAGGTTTTCTATTCAATTTCTGATTAGTCTTTAGTCCTCTACAAATCCAGGCAATTCCTAATGCAGAGAACACTGTCAAGAAGTAGAGGATGATTAGTTACTGGCTCTATAAGTAAATAATTAAAAATATATTAATGAACAATTTTGCATGGTTTTGCAGATACAGAAGTGAGAACTACAATAATAAGCTGTTGAAAAGTACAACTACTGCAAGTTTATTTCTTTTGCTCTGAATTCCTTTCTGAGAGCTCAGTGCAGGTCAAGAAAACCTGTGGATGCTAAATATGTGAATGACAAATCTAGAGGGTAAAACAAAAACTAAGATCACACTGAGTTTTGAGATTGAAGGCAAAAGACAACATTTTCATGTACAATAAAGTGAAGTAAGTGTACACAAAACTAAAGCTTCTACTCATTTTGCAGAGGATTGTTACTGATTTCAGCAGCAGTGAGACCTGCAATAGTGAGTTTTTTCTACTCACTAGTGTCACAGTCAGATAGAGACAAGGGAGAAAAAAAAGGCAGTTGAGCAAGGCAAACAACAGGGACATTTTGTTTGTGGAAGACTTATTTTTCTATTTTGTCAAAGCCTTTTACTGTCTTCAAAATAACACAAGGATAAAAGAACTAATCACATCACTTCCCAATAAACTGTTTTAGACTGCATTTTACCCAACAGCTGAATTGTACTAGTATGATACTAGATGGTATTGTGAGAAGTGCAGCTGGTAAATGGAAACAAGAAGTGGAAAGTATTTCATCATAATTCAGAGAACTATAAATACAAATAAAATTTCTAACTTTATGTAGTTATCTAGTGTTTTTTACAGTTAACAACCACATTTTAATAAATGTCCTAATCACAGTATCTTTTTTCCCCATTCAAAACTTCAGGGGCAAATCCATCACGCTGGATTTGGCCTTTGAAAGTCTTGCTGAAACTAACAGGAGTCTGGTGTGCATAGAATTACTCATATCTGGTTTCCAAGAAACAGACCTGGCATTTTTACGTTTAAAATGATACCACTTCTCTAATTTTTTTTGTGTGTTTTTAATCCTCAAAACGTATACAGATGTTCAGTTTAAAAATATCAGTATGTCATCACTATTCTTCTTTAGAACTACCAGTAAGTATTTTTGATCCCTCTCCAACACCCTCACCTCCAAAAAACTGCCCAAAACCCCCTGCCCATCTGTTCCCCCAGTCTAAATCCAAACACCTACAATGTGAAGATTTTGTTCCATTCTGGATTGAGG
This sequence comes from Machaerirhynchus nigripectus, assembly GCA_013397975.1. Classification (NCBI taxonomy): domain Eukaryota; kingdom Metazoa; phylum Chordata; class Aves; order Passeriformes; family Dicruridae; genus Machaerirhynchus; species Machaerirhynchus nigripectus. The sequence continues at coordinate 65,218 of VZRQ01008179.1, forward strand.
TTCTTGTAGACAGTATGTGTCAGCAGTCTGTCATTGTTCAATTCAACTACACAAAACGGGTCACTTTTACCTGTAAGAGAAAATTTGGAACAAATTTTATGAGCTAAGAAAACACATGATGAGCAAGGTTTAAATAAAAACAAGTTTGGGGGGTTCTCTCTGATTTTCTGAGCTTCACTTGTGTGGTCTGCACCATATTCAAGATATTCATAACAGGCTACTCATCTCCATAGATCTATTTACATTCTTTGCTAAAATAACAATTCTTTAGTCTTTAAAACAAAAGAAAGAAAAGACAAAAAAATCACCATACCGGCTCTTCTTATGAAAACTAGCATGTTCCTAAAAGTTGCCAAGCACCCTTGTGAGACAGCTAGGAGAACTTTATTCAGTGGTACCGATTCTCCATTGACTTTAAGGCTATCATAATGAGAGTATTTTGATAAGAATGAAGTGTATTATTCTGTATTATTCGTAAGAACATAGCACCTATGAAAACTATCCTAAGACTATTATGCCATATTATGTTTCACGCTGTAAACAAATCTTCTCCATATATTCAAAGAATCTTAAATTAAAGATTAATTAAGGCCTCATAAAAGCCTTACATAAGACAAAGTCGGCAAGTACAATTAAACAATGAGATGGTATGGGCTGGAACGATGGGCTGTAGTCTCAGCACAACAGAAAGTCAAATGTGGCTGATATTTTATTATATGTTAAAGCATAATCAAGTAGTTTTGGATATATTTAAGAAGACGTCCCTCAGCATGAAAGCCACCAAAGGAGAAAGTGTGAAGTTTCTGCTATTAAAATGCATGAAGCAGGATAATGGAAATGGATATGGAGGTCTATTTTTTTTTTCCTTTAAAGAAAAGAAGAAAAGGAATGGACAAAGCAAGTGTGTGTGTGTGTGTGTGTGTGTGTGTGTGTGTTTGTGTGTCCTTAAATATGAAATAGGCAGCTTACAGCAAAAGACTGCAGGTGAGCAGAGTGTAGATACTAAGGAAAGCGCAAAAAAACCCAATCACAACTGCAAGTTAAGGGGTAAACCATGAAACTGACACTAAACTTTTCAAGGCTTGTTTTTGGAAAGGTTGTGGTTTAAGACCACCTGGAAGTTAAGCTGCTCCCCTCTTCCCCAACTCCTCTCTCAGGTGAGAGAAACAAAAGGCAGAAATTATGGGTTGAGATAACAACTTACTGGAAACACCAATGAGATAAGAAAGCAAACAGTAACTTTCCACACCTGCACTTTTTCTCCTCAAGACCAAGACAATGAAAAAACCCACAACGGCAGAAAAATCCTCCAGTCAGGACCAGCACCAACCTGCCACTCCACTTGCCACGCGCTCCCCAAAAAAGGGAGAAAATGTGAAGAAGAGAAAGGGAGAAAATGAGAAGTGCTGCTGAACCTCTGCACTGCTTCCATTTTCTTTCACCACAAGCCACGACCTCTTCATCTTGGAAGTGAGACTCCCTGACTTCCACCCGCCAGCAGTGATTTGAGTGGTACAGAATAACAACCTAGACAGGCCCACATGGCTCCAGGCTCTGCCCTTGCACATCCTTGGCCAAATTAGGGCAATATCCACTCCTTATTCTATACCACCTACATCATACCCAGATCCTACACCTTCCAAGTATATACAAAGATACATACACTAAAAAATATACACAAGCATAGGTATCATTTCCACTGTTAATGGTCGTCCTTCCAAGATATCATTGGGTCCACGACTGTGGGTTCTGTCTGTCCTAGATACCTTCCAGGGCAGGAGGGCTGGCGTGCTGTCAGGTGGTTGCAAGCTGCATCATGAGCTCACGACTGGTGTATCTGGAGCAGTCCATACTCACTGTCCATGGTGGCTATGGCACACAGTGGCAGGGTCATCCAGCAACCAACATTACATACGCAGCTCGACACTACAGACTGTTCTCACTCAAAAATCAAATCCCCTTGAGGTACACATCGTGTTTCCCCATCCATCTGCATTACCCAACAAGTGCACCCAATTGCTTGAGCAAAAACAATCCCATGGGTGGGTTTGCCTTTGCTTGAGGCAGGACTAATCCAAACTGTGTTCCCCAAAACATTTCTCTTGTGCACCATTGGACACTTGACTCTTTTCTACGGTATGTGGAGGTTTTGATTGGGCAGGACCAGTTTGACTGGGAGAGCCTCGGGTGTTAACTAATCAGGTAGCCTTTGCTAAATGTAGATCCCAATGTTTGAACGTCCCACCACCCATTGCTTTCGATGTGGTTTATAATAGTCCATTGTATTGTTCAATTTCCCAGAGCCTGGTGCATGACAGGGAATATGATACCCACTCAATACTGTGCTCTCTGGCCCAGGCGTCTGTGAGGCTGTTTTTGAAATGAGTCCCACTGTACAACTCAGTTCTTTCTGGGGTGCCATGCTGCCACAGGACTTGCTTTTTGAGGCCCAAGATGGTGTTCCAGGCAGTGGCGTGAGGCACAGGGTGCATCTCCAGCCATCCAGTGGCTCTTTACAGCATTGTCAATACGTAGTGCTTACTCTGGCAGATTTACAGGAGTGCGATGGAATCAGTCTGCCAGGCCTACCCGTATTTGTATTTTGACCATCATCCACCATACACAGGGGCTTTACCTGTGTGGCCTGCTTAAATGCAGTGAATGTTTCACAGTTATGGATCACCTCGGAAACAGTGACCCTCCTTAAGTCTACCCATTGACCATGTGCCCATCTGTATGTTGCATCTCCTCCCTGGTGGCCTGAGGCATCATGGGCCCCCCGAGCCAAAAAAAGTTCACTCTTAGGTTGCCAGTCCAGATCCACCAGCTACTTTAATCTTGGCAGCTCAATTCACTTGTCTGTTCTTGCAAAGCTCTTTATTAGCCTGACTCTTTGAGTACATGTGCATATACATGACACAATTTTCTGGCCAACTTCTCTACACAGGCAGTGATGTCCTGCCACAATTCAGCAGCCCAGATGGGTTTACCTCTGCACTGCAATTGGTCTTTTTCCATTGTTCTAACCACCTCCACAGAGCATTTGCTACCATGCATCAGTCAGTGTAAAGGCAGAGCACTGGCCATTTCTCTTGTTCAGCGACATCTAAGGTCAGTTGGATGGCTTTCAGCTCTGCATCTTCATCTACTTTGTCCCTCACTACCTGCTGCGACTTGCCACATAGTAGTGCATATGGCAGCTTTCCATTTTCAATTTGTCCCCACAATACAGCAGGAACCATCAGAGAAGGGAGTGTATTGCTTTTCATTTTCAGGTAGCTGATTATATGGTCTCATCTTCTCAGCATGCCACCATCTCTTTGTTTTCTGATGATGTTAATCCAAGATTTTTGCCTTCAGGACAGTTTATGGTGATTTCCAAGATCGCTTGGTGATTTGTGTTTCCTGTTTGAGCTCCATCTGTGATCAGAGCGATCCACTTACTCCATGTAGCATCAGTGACATGTAGCATGTGTTGAAGGAACTTTCCCCTTGAACATTCCACCCAGCACTGGCAGTTGAGGCGCCAGGAAGAGCTGTGCTTTGGTGCCAATCACTTCTGAAGCAGCTTGAACTCCTTCATAAGCTGCCAAGACCTCTTTTTCAGTTGGGATGAAGGCCTCAGATCCTTTGTATCCCTGACTCCAGAACCCCAGGCATCATCCATGAGTCTCCATGGGTTATTTTTGCCAGACTCCAGAAAGGAGCATTCTCCCTGGTTACAGGGTAGAACACATCTTTCCCATCACATCTTGTTGCCCCAGGGCAACGGCACAACCAATCTCCAGCTTAATTTGTTCAAAAGCTTGTTGTTGTTCAGGACCCCACTAGAAATCACTCTTCTTTTGTGTCACATGATGGGGAGTGTTTACACTCCGACTGTGTTCTGGAATAGGCATCCCCCAAAAACCCACAGTGCCTAGGAAAGCCTGTATTTCCCTCTTGGTGGTTGGTGAGGACATAGCTGGTGCTTTATTGACCACATTGGAACCTGATGACTCCATCTTGCCATTTTACTCCTACAAACTGAATTTCCTGGGCAGGTCCCTTGATGTCACTTTGTTTTATGGCAAAACCAGCTTTCAGGAGGATTTGGATTATCTTCTCCCATTTCTCAAGAACTTTCTCTGCTTTGTTGTGCCACACAATGACATCCTTAATGTCGTGCAAGTGCTCTGGAACCTCACCCTTTTTCAGTGCAGTCTGGATCAGTCCAAGATGAAGAGTGGGCCTGGGTTTCCACCCCTGGTTTTCCTTCCCCTGGGGTAGTCAGTTTCAGGTGTACTTGACAGCAAACTGTGGCCTGCACTCTGCTGCCAAAGGAATGGAAAAAAGTCATATTAGCAATGTCAGTGATGGCACCACTTTGCTGCCGTGGACTCCAGTTCGTGCTGAAGTTCCAGCATGTCCAGCAAAGAAGCGCTCAGTGGTGGTGTGACTTCATTCAGACCATGGTAGTCCACTGTCAGTCTCCACTCTCCACTGGACTTACACACTGGCCATACAGGACTATTAAAGGGAGAGCAAGTCTTCCTGACCACTCTTTGGCTCTCCAGTTTAGTAATCATCTCATGGATGGAGGTCACAGAGTCCCAGCTGGAGTGGTATTGTCAGTGGTGTACTGTTGTGCTAGTGATTGGTACCTGTTGTTCTTGGACCCTCAGCAGTCTCACTGCAGAAGGGTCCTCTGAGAGACCAGGTAAGGTGTTCAGCTGCCTAATTTCCTCTGTGTCCACAGTAGCTATCCAGAAAGCCCAGCGATGCCCTTTTGGGTCCTTGAAATACCCCCTCCTGAGGTAACTTATGCCAAGGATACTGGATGAGTTTCAATGTGGTGTTTTTTCCACTCTTTCTTCGTCAAGCTTACATTAGTTTTCAATGTAGTCAGCTGATGGGATACCCTCATCACTCCAGAAACAGAGACGGATTCTACCCCTACGTATCTTGANTAAGGTGTTCAGCTGCCTAATTTCCTCTGTGTCCACAGTAGCTATCCAGAAAGCCCAGCGATGCCCTTTTGGGTCCTTGAAATACCCCCTCCTGAGGTAACTTATGCCAAGGATACTGGATGAGTTTCAATGTGGTGTTTTTTCCACTCTTTCTTCGTCAAGCTTACATTAGTTTTCAATGTAGTCAGCTGATGGGATACCCTCATCACTCCAGAAACAGAGACGGATTCTACCCCTACGTATCTTGATGGCATCAGGGTACGTCATGTGCTGGTGTCAACTAAACCTTGATACTCCTGTAAGGCTGACATGCCAGGCCACTGGATCTACACAGTCCAGTAGATGCTATTGTCCCTTTCCTCCACCTGGCTTGAGACAGGCCCCCTCTAATTCTGGTCACAGTACTTGTTGCTCGCTTCTTGTAAATATGATCAGGAGGTTCCTTCAATAGGATTGAAAATAATATCAGCTCTTCTGTCTGAGGACTTGCCCACTGGAAACTGGAGTGGCATATTTTGCTTGAAGAACTTCCTGCAGTGGTTGTTCTTCCCCTGAACTCACATGTCCATGAAGTCACATATCCATGGAGGCAGAGGTAGGGTTTCCATCCCACTTCCTCTCTGTGGTCATGTAGGTAAAACCACAGGTTACCTTGTGGTGTGTACCCTCTCTCTTGAGCAGGGGGCTGCTTGCTCCCAGTAGAGACTCTGGTCCATACTGATGTGGTTTGGGACATCTTTTCTCTAGTTTGCTAAATTTTTTTTATTCTGTCTTCAGTCTTGGACAGAGGAAGGAGAAGGAGGAAGAAAAATATGATCTTCTGGTTGCCAGAGCCAGGTAATCACTGAAAGCACTGTTTGTTTTCCTTCTTTCATGGACATCAATGCCAGTGAGTCGGTGTACGATGATGATGTCCTCCATACAAACTTCTGCCACATGGATTGTGTACACTGGACCTCATCTGGATCTACAGGGGACTGCTCATTATTTGAATCCCTATAGATTACCTCCAGCACAGCTAATTCTCTGAGGTACTGGATACTTTTCTTCATGGTGTCCCACCTTGCCTGGGTGCACGACCAGATCATCCTTGAGAGAGCACCTTTCTCTCACACTTGACAGGAGTCACCTCCAGAGGCTGAGAGTTTTTGTCCTCTTCCAAATCCCTTTGTCGACGCCTACATCCTGGGACAGGGATCCCAGTTGCTTGGCTTCACTATGGTCTAGTTTCATATCATGGGCTTCAATATCCCAACGTCAGACCAGCCAGGTCAGTAGGGGCTCACCCAACTGGTGGCTAAAATCTCTTCAGATATAGCACAGCTCACCCAGGGATATGGATCGGTAATTATCTTTGGCCCTGCCTCTTCTTCCTATTGTGAGGGTACTGTTTCCTCCTCATCCCTGTGTGAACTGATATGGTCTTGGATTTCTTCTTTTGTACAGGGGCAACTGCTACCAGCACAGGTTGTTCCTCTGTTCAGCTGCAATTTGAGTGGCCATGGTGCCTGCTGGCCTGCGTTCCCCCTCTTCCCACTGAGGGTGCTGTCTAGCAAAGAGCAGTTTCTGAAAAATAGTAGCTAGGGCCCAAGACACTGGAGAAAGTTGCTCCTCTTGGGAGCTGTCATAGCACTTTCCTTGCCACTTTAACAAGACTCCGTAGCTGTTGAGGCATGACTTCCAAACTATTGGAGCAGAGAATTTCCTGAAAAACTGGCCCATTTTTCTCACATTCCATGCCACTCATGACTATGCATCCTTGGGCAGATCTCTGAATGACCTTCATAGAAATCTCTTTTGTAACTCTAAACATGGTATAGACCACACTGAGGAGACTTGGCAGAATTAGCAACAAGATCATGCTTTCCTTAACATCCAAAAGGAGGTCAAAATTCTCAAAAGCTGTTGTAACGAGCCTGAGGGTAGAGAGTGAAAGTCTGGGGAAAATCATCCTCCCCTGTTCCCCCCACAGGCCTAGGCCTAGTACAATTATGAATGAATTCCCAGAGGTAGCACCCAAGACCAGGGCAGGAAAAAACACTGAGTACACATCCCAAATGACCCTGATTGCCTTTGATGTTATTATGCCATAAACTGCCATCACACAGTACATCAACAAAGAAGTCCTGATCCCTCTCCCTGCTCTGAAAAAGAGCACTGTAATGGGTACATAGTGCACATGCAGGAGTATACACAGGGTTAGGTACCACGCACAAACAAACAGACAAGCCATACTGGAAGCATGGGGCTCCATACTTCGTACAAAATACTTCGATAAAAGTTGTTTCCAACCAATTTTGTACAGATCTACTGTAATCTTAACCCTTCGGGCCCCATATTCGGTACCAATTACAGGCTGTCGTGGTTTAACCCCATCTGGCAATTAAGTCCCAGGCAACTGCTTCCCTCTCCCCCAGCCCCCCTCTCAGATGAGAGAGACACAAGAGAGAAATTATGGGTTGAGAGAACAACTTACTGGAAACAACAATGAGATAAGAAAGCAAACAATAACAGTGTGTAAGAGAAGGTGATTACATGCAAAATGCTCACTGAGTCCGACACACCACCTCCGCAGACAGTGCCACCCCACCACTCCCTCCACCATGTTTTTTCCCACAAGCCTGAGATAATGAAAAACAATGGAACACAAACTTTACACACCTGCACTTTTTCTCTCCAAGAACAATTTTTCTCACCATGAAAAAAACCCCAGTGGCAGACAAATCCTCCAGTCAGAACCAGCACCTACCCACCACTCTACTTGCCACACTCCCCCAGAAAGGGAGAAAATGGCTGCTGAACCTTTGCACTGCCCCTGTTTCCCTTCACCAGAAGCCACAACCTCTTCATCTTGGAAGTGAGACTCCCTGACTTCCATCTGCCAGCAATGATTTGTGTGGTACAGGACAACAACCTAGACAGGCCCACATGGCTCCAGGCTCTGCCCTCATACATCCTTGGCCTAAACTAGGACAAAAGGATAAGAAGAAAAGGAGACACCTGAATCTGGTGCTTAAGAACAGCTTGGCTGTCTGAAAAAGGAGCTCTCCAAAGTGGCAGGAAGCAAAAGGTGACGAGATCAGTATCTTCAGGGTTTCAGGGCAATCCTGAAATTTCCTAGAAGGTTAAGAACAGGTAGCGAGGTAGACCTAAGAAATAGCTATGATGGAAAGAACACCTACGAAAACATGAGGAGCAGGGTGGGAAGACCTCTTTCAATAAAGAGGCAATAAAGGGAAGAAATCACATTGTGGACTGAATTATTTAACTCATATTTCAAATTATGGCAGTAATGACAAGTACTATAAGTGCTTTCCGAAACAGAGACATGCTAACTTGCTTTTATTTTTTTATTTTCTCTTTTGTATTTTTATTTTCTCTAACTGAAGGGAGTAACCTTTGCCTTTGGCAGAGTACAAGTGTACACATCATTTTCATGTAAGTAGAAAGCTGAACAACAAATTGCTGCTTCCTGGACCCAGGGGAAGTTTGTCTGATGTAAATGAGCAATTGAGTTGCATAGTACCTCATGGCTTGTTCTTCTTCCCGGACTTTCTTTGGGCAGTAAACTGTCCGAAATACATTGAATGTTGGCACTGGCCTTCCACAGTTAAATCTAGCATACTATGCAATTGTATTTCACAATGTCTTCTAACTGTGTATTATTTTTTCATGCATTATTAAAAACAACAAATTGAGTAGCTACAGTAGCTACATTAGTGGGGCTACATTAATGATATTAGGGAAGCACATAATTTGTTTCATACGTTATACAAATGACAATGAAATCAATACTTAGACAAAGCTGTCCAGGGAACACGTCTCCCAAACTGCCGTATTGATTTTGACTACATTAGGGGTTGATGTGCATATTATTAACTTTAATGATAAAGAATAATTGTTTTAAACACATTATGAATTATAGTTATTTAATGTTTACCTTGTCTAGAAAATCATATACTTCTGAATGTTTCCCATTGAAAAATGATTCAATTCATTAGTCAGCAAAAATGGATGTACCACACATCTCAAGGTTTTCCTACTTCACAAGGCTAAATGGTGGCAGGAAACCTAAACTATTTCTATTATTTGAGCTCTTTAGCTTTCAGTATTTGAAAAAGAAACACCCAGAAGATAGTTAAGATAACAAGGCAGCACTGACACATCAGGTGGTCTACTATATCTCGTTTTTTAAAGTATTATTAATCATATTTGCCCATGGTGGTACAATGTGAGTTGAGCTTATGAAACATATACAAACACAGGAAATTACATTGCAGCATATACAGGCCATCTCTTTGAAAAAAGAGAGGATATTTACAACGTTTATTTATTTTCTGTGCCTCTTGGCATGCACTTTTCCAATGACTTTTCTTATAGATTTATATGGGTGTCAATCAATAATACGTAACATTAATTACAGAGCTCCTCAATCAAAACAAAGAGAAATGGTTTTCAGAAATGAAAAAATCCCTCACTCATGTCAACATTTCATACCTCCTTTGCCCTATCATTTGAAAATACTACAAGAACAAATTTGAATGGAGGCAATATAATGAAATGGTTCGAGGGAAGGTTCAAATACCATGGCTGACAAAGTTTCCGAGCGTTGAACATCTCTGCTAAGGAATATTGGTTTTAGCATATAAGGAGGTTATGAAGTTCCCATATGCACCTTCACCATTGCCTACGGGCACTTCTTCCCTATGCTAAAACTCTCATAACCAAGGTGGGCATCTGAAAGGCACCACTCATTGCTGACATGCTCAACATAAGGTAGGTGCAAACATTATTATGACACTAACACAAATAAGCGAACATGATCCAGAAAGACAAAGACAGAGCAATGCATGGAGACTTGAAACTCATATCTATCTATCTATCTATCTATCTATCTATCTATCTATCATCTTTCAAGTTTTCATTATTAGAAAGACTACCTGCAATCTTAACTCTCACTGACAGTCTTGGCAACCTGCTGCATTGCAAGAGTGTTCAAAATAATGGGATCATTCCCAATCCTTAAGAGAACACTAAAATAGTAGTCCTTAAGAGAACACTAAAATAGTAAAAATTGTCCTTAGGTCTCCTTGGTCTCTAGGAGGGCCCGAAAGATCCAACATCACTATATTATTCAAAACCAGTACCTTAAGCGCAACACACACTAAGAAAGGCAGCCTCAGACAACTTTTGTCAGTTAATGTGATTAGCTATTTCAAACAAGAGATACAGAAATGGTTTTCCTCATTTTTGTATAAAAGAACCACACATGTTCAGAAGAGTATGTGCTCTCCCTCTAGCCTTTCTAAAATATCTGATTAGATTTGTGCTGCCTATGCTCAGTTATATCAGTTATATTATATTGTCATGACAACAATGCCTTTCACTATAGACTAAACCTCAACTGCTGTATATAACTCTATATAACCTGTCATATGTCTGCAAAACCCTCTGTATCTACTGAGGATCTTCCCACTAGCAATCCCTGCTCAGTGCTTTCTGTAGGCCTCCAGCTACTGTTCCAGTGACTTTAGAGATATTTAGCTATTGATCAGGCAGACATTCACAACAAACTTCTGAATACAATCCTAAGCATGTGGTCAGTGCTGTACAACAGTAAGATGACCACCACCTGCCTAAAGCACACAATAAAAGCATGCTCCCAGCAGCACCAACACCAACACCAACACTGAAAATTTTGAGTATCCCATGACCATAGTGGGGCTAACTCCTACCACACCTTACCTCTGATCGCAGGAATTCATTATAAAAGTAGGTAGTAATAAAACAAAGTACACCTTCCAACTTACTGAAATCAAACCTGCAGAAAACCTCAATACAAAGTTAACCAAATCTCATTTATCCATTCTGTTGCTGTAATGTCTCAGGCTTTTTGGTCTCTACTTGTACGGTCCTAAGGGCTCCTGAAATTATAGAAATAAACTGCTAATTTACATAATATGCATAATTGGAAGGAAAAGCAAGTTCTCTTTTGACAGATCTCCCTCACCCCTTTCCCCCCTTTACCCATTACAGAACTAGACTATCTGAGAATGAAGCTAGGAGTTCTACTTTGTAATGTGTGCCACCACTGGAAAAAACCCCTAAAGAACTACTTACCTTTTGAAGCTTTGAATTCTGTCTTTATTTTTATCTTTGAAGCTTTTGGATTTTAGGCCACATGTTGCATCTAGTTTGACAGATATCCTTGTTTGTGCTATACTATGTCTTTAGACATTGCAAGACCAGACCACAAATTGAGATTACCTTACTTAGATCTAAGAAAAGTATTTTATTTCAGTTAGCACTATGTCCCTCACATTGCACATCATGCACACATTAATTTAACTTAGTCTGTTACTTGTCATCTTATTTCTCAGAACTACCACATGTCCCTGGATGAACTGTACACCCATAACCTGAAATCAGCCCCAAAAAGAGCCTCTCCAAAAAGAGATAGCAAGCAGGAGCTAGAGATGTGTTATTTGTTGTTTTCTTCAAAACTCGAAGTCCCCTGGAGCCCAAAAGTCCTTCACAAACAAATCAAAGTCAGTTGGCAGCTCAGATTCATTATTTGTTTTGGTTGGTCACCTAAATATTTTTCTCGTGCTACAAAATATAAAATGCACTTTTTCATGATGGAAAAGAGACTTAAATAGTGACTGATAGAAGCAACCTTTAACTGCTTCTCAAAACAGTTAAAAAATCAAAGCAACAAAGCCCTAATCTCCACACAATTTTAGCTTCTGGATTTTCTTCTCAAGGACCCGCAGCACCACACTGCCTGTGGAAAATTTTTTAGTGGAAAGTTTTGGGAAAGGCCCTTTCCATCCATTCAAACACCACAGGACTTTCATCTGGCTCTCTGTGCTGGAACTCATAAGCAAGAACCAAACCTGTCAGGTGACTTGTGAACCCTCCTATAATGATGGTCATGGGCTGGTGGACTGGTCTCACACTAACCACCGCAGCCTATCTTCCAGGCTGGAAGTGACCTGAACTGTCCAATCTAGGGGGCAGCTGGAACAACAAACCATTGGGTGTCATCGCAAATTCAACTACAAAAGTACTTCTTTTTCACAAGACATGGTAAAGATATGTGACGCATTCAGATGGAAGGATCTTTTATTTGTCTAATTATGAACTTTATCTGAGTGTTAGAGCTGTCAAACTGCAATATGATATAATTTATATTTCTGGGCAATTTATATAGATCTGTCCTTCAATGGTCCCCAAGGTGCAAATTGTCCAATACAAATTTTTGATTCTCGGCAAACTGTTTTCCAGCAAAAATTAATTTTGGGACATAGCAGTTCTTTCAAACAGAGACTTAATTCAATACAAGTGCACTTTCGCACTCACTTCCTAACTCCACTTGTACACAAAGCAGATTTTCTTTGATGAAAACCTGTCAAATCTTAAATTTGCCCATCTTCCTTGCCATGTTTTGTAGCAGTTCAACTGTGATTTTTTTTTATTATAAAATTCTATTAAATACATGCATTTGTCTCCAGAAAACTGCATGTCATCTGCATATTGTCCAGTTAATATTGTAAAACAGAAGGCTTTAGTAAAAAAAATATTGGAACATCTATATTTTATGCAGTAGGATAATTCTCCATTTTAAAAGGGAAGAAAACACCTGTGCACAGTAATAAACATCATGCTTTTCTATTGTCAATTACTGAAATTCCACTGAATCCTGTAGGAATGAAAATGAAAAATCATAGAGATCATCAGTCACTGCAGAAAGGCTGACTCTCTTAATTAAGGCTGCCATAGGCCCTTCCTAGGAATTACCATTGATGTAATTTCTCTTCAGAGTATATGCAAGCAAGAGAGCACATGGCAGATCTACCTGTCCTCCGTAAAATGTATTGCACTTCTTAAATATTAACTCACAAGGGACAGCAGATAGCATTGGGTTAGATACCCATAAGTCCTGCAGAGGTACTTCTATCATGGCCATGGAAAACATGCAATGCTTCAGTAAAACTCCAGAGAAATAAATAATTTCATAATTTTGCCATTTCACAGTCCATAAAATCAAAAAAAACTGATAAAAAGTCAATTTCAGCATTAGCTACACCATGAACCAATTTTAATCAGATCACTTGCCTTTTTCTAAACTAAGGATGATACAAATTTTTGCATTATTGACATTACATTACCAAACTGAACTAAAAATGCTTTGGACAGTTTAAAAACTTAGTAAGGAATTTCAATTCCATTTCGACATTTAAAAGTCAAGTTCTCAAACCATAACTTCACAAAGTTCAACCAACTTTATAACGGCTATGAAAGCCAAAATATAGTTTGAATATTTCATAGGCTATTATGATTCTCCCCTACCTCTGGCTATGCCTATCCATTACGGATCTAAGTCCCCACAGCAAAAAAGGCTTTATTTTTTTAGAAGACAAGGCAGCCAGTTCATGACTCTGGGGGGCAGTGCCACTCATGCAGACACTAATGTCACTAATGTTGTTCCAAGCTCCCTGCCAGCCAGCTGCTTGCAGCAGAACAGTCAGTCTGACCTTTGGCCAGGAGGAGGAATGGCTCAATAGCATGAGAAGCTGCCTTATCTAATGGATTAAGTACAGAACCCAAGCGAAATGCCACCTTTGACAAGGACTTGCTCTGTTGGCCTTAGCTGAGTCAGTTAACCTTTCTTAGTTTTCCATCTTTAAAATGGGAATTATAATTCCACTCTATCTATGCTGATACAAACATGTTGCAACAGACTGACACCACGAATGCTTGAGGTATCTTACAAGGCAAGTCAGTGTAAAGCCATAATCAAGTTAAGCTCATCTCCACACAATATTGCCAGAAAAAAAAATTAATCACAAGTCATCCTTTCACTGTATGTATAACTATAAATGCTATGTTTAACAAAAAATATCTTTTAATAAAATACCTTTCAAAAACATCTTTTAAATTCTGATTTTTCCATTACTGTGCTAGAACTGGTACTTAAAATCCAGTAGCTTTGCTGTACATGATACTGGACCAAAGCCTTCAGGTGACCTGTATGATAAGACTTGATGAAATATTTTATCTACCACAGAATACTGCCCATCTACTAGATTTTTGCTCTTTGCGGAGATAGTTCAAGTGTATATTGAAATCTGTTTGCACTAATTGACAGAGCAAATTACTTTTGGAAACGTATTTCCAAAGAGCTTCTGAATTTATTCCTTCAATTTTACATGCATGGGCTTCCATACCTTTGTGAATTTAATGTTTGTGTTCATCACTCTGACATTTCCTAGCATTTGAAGAACCATTTCAGAGACCATTTTTGCACATGTGATGTTAGGACAGGAGTTTAGCAGGACAGATTTTAGAAAAGACATTTACATTCAGCACAATGAGCCATCTTGGTGTCTTCATCCTACTTTCAAGTACTGTAATCAAAATCTTNAAAGAAGAAAACAACAATCTGACTCATTTTCCATGCTTAGTTTCTCTTTTTTAGAGGAGAAAAAGCCTGAAAAGCTTTTGAAAACAAACCTAAACATCACTGAGCTCTTTAGTAAAATCCCTCTGATATATAAGGTTCTGAAATCACACTACGCAGAAAAAACACACACAATTGATTAATAATGAGGACAGAAATACAAATAAATTTACTTCTAATGAAGACTGAAGACACAGTAATCAAAGTGTTAAAAATTCATTTCATGCACATTTCATTTGCCTCTTAGCTGATATTTATCACATAATTCTGTGAGAAAGTGGAGGCCTAAGATGCTCCAGATAAATGTCTCAATTAATTGTACAGAGGTAGGCCTCTTTGAGCTGAACCAGAGCTGTGAGCTCTTTATTAAAAGCGCTATTCTGTAGCCTGTAACCTTGTTCCTTGACTCCTCTCTAGTTTCCAATTTAAACAAGTCCCCATGCGGCCCACTCTAAAGGGCTTTGTCTCCCTGTCATTGTTATGAGAGCCAAGGCATCCTGGAAGTGTGAAATCAGACCTCATGAGCTGAACGGTTCCCCAGGGAACACAAGACCTCGCAGAAGGTCAAAGTCATGGGCTGGACCATCTGAAAGCGTCTGATCGCTGGTCTGTGACACAGCAAGAAGGGTGGGGGCAGGGGGAGAAGGGAGCCAAGGGGCTAGAATTGAACACATCTTAATTAAAGCCCAAAGACTACAAAACAAGCTATTTTCTAGTCAGGCCATCTTATGGGGCTTGAGTTTTGCTCTGCTAATGAATCCGAGCTGCTATTATTCCTTAAAAACACGGCACTTCTGCTGAAATCGATCAAACCTGTGGCACATCTTTTCCCACCCTGCTTACTTTTTATCAATGATAAGGCAGAGATTTTGAATTTTATTTCATGACGCAAGGAAAAGAAGCACTGCATCTGCCCCAGTAAAGAAGATGCAGGCACTGCCTTGCAAAGCCAGCAGCCTTCTACTACAACCCACCCATACCTGACTACGCTGCAGAAGGAACGTATGTATCCTATGTTGCCTAAACCTAAACTATGTCACCCATAATTTACTATCCATAATTCATATGAGTTAGGTGAAAGCCATATGTATAAATGTCACAAGCCAAGTGTCACAATGAGTTCCTTATACTTCAGGTTTTACTGAACCATCAGAAACCTCTTCATATCAAAGGATGTTACTGTAGGCACAGCATCTATCCTGCCAGGGCTCGACAAGTAGCCAAATCCTTGAGAAAGTCTGATAGAGATAGCACAAGAAAGCAAAGGTGTAGGGAAACGGGAAAATACCTCCTTGTAGCTCAGGATTTAGGGAGAAAACAGCCATGCACTGAAATAGCTAAAACACAATGGAAGATTCAACTGAAACTTTCTTCTCAGATAGAGAAGGAAAAAGTAAACTTCATTCCCAGTATCTTTCCATTCATTAGATTACAGTTTCAAAAAATTATACTAAAAAATACATAATTTCCAGAAAGGTGTATTTGCTGTGACCACAATTTCCAACAGAACATAATTTTGCATAGGTGGGATCCCTAAAATTGTGTATGACCATGGAAGGACATTGTTTTTCTAGGGGAAACAACCTCAGAGACCCAATAATTTTCCCAAAGGCCTTGGTCCTGAAAGCTACCCTATTTTTCAGCTCTACCAAAAACCAAGGTGAGCGTTCAAGCACCTGTGGGGAGTGTCTCAACCCCTCAGTGGTACTTCCTCTCCTAGACCTCCTGGCAAGTGGGTTGAGTGAGAAGTCTGACTGTTCTTTTCTGGGTTATTTTTAATATCCAGTTATGCCATGTTCCAGCAGCACCACATTTCAAAACTGGCAATGTCTACTTGCTCCCCTGCCTACAACTTATCTGAAATTTCAGCTCATCCTGGCACATTATTCATTGCACGTACGTGTGAGGGGGGTTGTAAGCTCGGACCCGAACCACCACCCTTAATCACTCTCTTTTGTAAAAAAAATCTGTACTTACCTTAAGGATTTGAAGTGCACTGTCCAACATTAGACTATTGAAACTGGAGAAAAATAACTGCTCTTGGCTATCAACAGTTTATTAGGGGCTTAACTAAAGTGACCTACTGTAGCAGCATTCCGCTGAGTGAGGCTATGAGCTTTCTGAAGAAAGGAGTAGAATTGAGGGTTTCATTAAAAAGTAATTTGTGCTTTTTACTCATTCATTCAACAGGAGTCTCAATTGCTCTATTCACACATAGTTAGTACAGTATTACAATGCTGCTCAATGTATGGTACAAAGGAAAAATTTCACATTTTGAAAGGAAAAAAAAATCCTCACAAGGGTAGTAAGATTGATGACTACTTAAAAGATTACAGAAATCTTTTTCCCCCTGTACTTATGTTTGATGATGGAATATTAAGGATTTTAAAAATCTACTCAGCTCAAACTAATAAATTTTGATTTATTACTTCACATGAAAAGATTCCTGGAAGTGAAATGGGATATGTTCAGCAGACGGGAAACAGAGCAAAACACACAGATACTATACAGTTTTTCTAGCTACTTTTCAGACTCAGGGGCAAAAGATTAACTCTGAAAACACAATACAGTAAGATGAGCAAACTAGTCCTTAGCTTTTACTCATAGAAGCAATCCTCAGCGGTGCAAGTAACACCACTGGTGACAGCATTCTCCACACTAATTACTTAGTTGAATAAAGGTGGGTCAAGGTTTTACACAACTTTTGCAAACATGGTTTATTGACAATCACCAAATACCTACCTTCTCACTGTTACCATACAAAGTTTAATTTTATATGAATAACCTGTACATAACTACAAGTTACTAAAAATAGCTAAACTGCTACAGCAGATAATAAAACCACTTCATCCTCTTTTCAAAATATCCGGTTACTTTTGTCCAGAATAGACAAGATTTCTGTCACATCTGGAATGTGCAGCCATCTTACAAAATACATCTGCTGTCTAAACGCTTTTTCTTACTAGCAAACAGAATATGCAGGACAGGGAAGATATTGATTGTTCTTCCCCCTCTTCCCGTCTGTCATCCTAAATATAGTGTCTGAAAATTTTTGGTTAGCTCTCTACATCTTTAATTGAATCAAATGTATTTCCAAAAAAATTGTTCAACCAGCACAAATAACATGTTGATTTCGAAAAGTCAAAGACTGAACGAGGTCAGGGACTGAATTATCCCATTTGCCCCTGAATAACTTAATCTCTCTCTCTGTTCAGACAACATTGGATTATAAGGTCAAACCAGACGGAGGGATCTTTAGAAGCATTTCTACAACCTCACCAAAAATAGAATCTGTTATTTTGTGTGCCACAAACTGGATGATCAGTTTCAGCAATAAAATGTTTGCACTGTTACCTTGTCTGAAATACTGGTAGTCATGTTAATTATCAAAAAACTATTAAAAATCGAGTAAGTTGCTCTATATCTGCTCCTGTAACAGAACATTTATTCTAGTTTCTTTTTATTTCCTTCCCATTTTTAAAAGTCTTTTTTATTATTTTAAAGCAGAGAAGGCTATTTTCTGGCACAGATGCAGCTCATTCAACTTGGGCGGTATGAAGGTGATTGTACTTAGAGGAGATAACTTGGACATTTCTGGCGAAATATGGACAGTATGGATGAAATATTTTTTTTTTTTTTGCAAAGCAACATGTCAAATTAACCATTCAACTTAAAATGTAAAATAGAAAATACAAAAAAAGTCTTATTTCCCTTATATTACAAAGATAAGCAGTAGCTACAGTAAACTGCATTCAGCTGAAATGTCTGAAACCAACAACAGCCTTCCTAAGCACCTGACATATATCAAGTGGCACTTTTGGCAACAACTTTTAAATAGTATCTAAGCCTGAAATCTTTTATTTGCCTTGTCCCTTGGAATTCAGCTTTAATGCTGATAAATTTGTATAGTTTCAGCTACTAAAAAAAAAGAGATTTCTTCTACATAATTTTTATATGATGTCTGATGGAGAAAAATGTGTATTTCACCTTTATGAGAAACAACCTACACAGGGCTCTGCTAGCATTAGAGTGACTTGCTGCCTTGCTTACAAAAGTTTTGTTTGTGTTTAGATTTTTCCACTAATGAGCAGAAGGTGAAAGTGCACAAACAATATAACCTTTAGACGAACTTTTGTTTTAAACATATTTTTTCCCCAGTTCTAAAACCACCAAATCTCACTACGGTATTTAGTGTCACAGAAACTAAATGAATCCTTGCCTGTGACATCAGCTGCCATCAATGCTTCTGCCCTGATGACCTTCACCTGAAGAAATCCCACATCGCTGATGTTATGGAACATCATCATTGGACTCTAAAAAATAATAAAAACAAAAATAATACTGTATTGCAAAAGAGACAAAAAGCAAGATTAATAGTCTCCTTCCTAGCCCAGATGTAAGTTACTATAATTCTGTCTACATACTGAGACTTTTAAATATTATTTGCTGAAGAATGTACAGTTGTTTGCATTTCTTCCTATATTTTGCAGCTTTAATTTATCAATGACAATTAAAAAGGAAAAGTTAGAATATGAGTGAATAAATGTAACACAAATTTTAGTGAATTAATCCCCTAATACTGTGGGAATAACTGTACTTCAAAATTTGAAATTATAGCAGTGTATGAACAAAATTAATACAAAAAATGAAACAACTCCACTCCTTGAAATATTTTGCAAGATCTATGTTCACATTTTCTCTTTGATGGCTCCAATATTGTCTTGAGCAGTGACCTAGGGCCAATATAGATTTTTGTAGTTGACTATTATATGCAAGCTTGCATATACCATATACGCCTATATAAGCTTGCATATAACATCAGCAAAAGCAATCAAAAGAGGATAACAAAACCTTAGTAATATTCCTAATAATCACACACAGAGAGGAAAAAAAAATATTTAAAATATGTCGCAAATTCCAAGGCAGAAAGCTCTTGCCATAAATCATTATAAGTTTTAGCATAATATCTAGATTAAAAAGAGGAAGAAAAAAGAGTACACTACACTAACATTTGCATTTATTCATCCAACAGAGATTTAGAAAACTTATTAGGAAACATGTTCCATGGCTGCTCTTTTTTCAAGTAACTAAAACTAACAAACTGAGAGTATTGCACTAGTTAGGTGTGACATGCTGTAATCTCAAACTCTAACTTTTAATATTATTTAAAATTTGCAGAGTTTCAAATGATAGAACATTGAATGCAACTCTGAATCTGGAATCAATTAATAACTAACCTGGCTTTATTGTTCAGTTCTTAGATAACCTAGGGGAGGAACTCCAAAAGAATAAACTAAAATTAGATATAAAAACCCATATAAGTGGTCTCATTTGTGGTTGGTTTTGCAAATTTTGTTCATAAATACTAGCCTATACCTTTATTTTGAAATATTTTTAAATCTGGACTAATATATTTAATGCCTGTAGTCTTTTCTAAAATTTTGATGTGGTGAAACTTTTTCCACTGCCTATGACAATGTTCAGATTTCTACAAAAAGCAAGCCATCAGGAAAAACATCAAATCAACAATTCCTAATTTATTACAAAGGCAAAATTTACTGTTACGGAAAATGAGAATAAATTACATCACTGAATCTAAAAACCACAGATGCTGCTTAAATGAAATATTAAATGTCAGCTTGCAAAAACAACAGTATGTTTTTACACAGAAAATCTATCCATTAAGATGTTAGACATATAATATGCATCCCTTTGTTTCTATTAATAAGATAATTCTAGCAGCTAAATCACACTGATATTAATTTCACAAACCCCAGCTGACCATTTACGGTTTACAGTGAAGATTTGACCTTGCTACACTGAACTAAAAATCCAATTAAGTGTAGTAGCCCATATGTTATATACATGCATCATGTTAAAACGGGATAACAGTAAATAAATTTTTACCAATTTTAATAAGATAATCATCATAAATATGACTTCAAAATACTGATGATCAGTAATCAGCACTCACTCAACCCCTTGTTTATGTTCTTAAAAGCTGAGAGTAGCAAAGATGGTGTTACAGATAGCAGTGGTATAATTCAAAAGCATCTTGGCACCCCTCATTTATTACAATGATGACCAGGGTTTGGAAGCTTCTTATCAGAACTGGTACCAGAACAGAGATAATTCTGCTGTAATATGCATGATGAAAATGACAGGATTTAAAAAAATGCTTCCACATTCTACCCAAGTTTCCCAATAACCAAAACACCAAGCTGTAGAAATAAAACAAAGCAAAAACCAAATACAAAGCAAGACAAGCAAAGGCACCCGCTTCCTCTGACGCCATACAGTCCCCTTCTTCCAAATTTCATCCTGGTTAGCTCACTCTTCAAAAGGGTGCCAGTGCTGTATTTCGCTTTGACATCTTAGTTAGAACCCCACAGGATTTTTGAACTTTCATTTCCAGAAAGTAGCTGGCTTAGATTCTTTTACTGCACATACTGACTGGGGAGACCGATGAAAATGAATACCATGCCACAACAGAGGCTCTGGGAGAAGCAAATTCCTTTAACACATTACTTTAAATACATAACTTTAAGTAATGATTTATCAGATGATATTCTGCCTTCTTACTTATGATTATTGTTGAAGGTATCAAAAACCCGCATAGTTTCTGAAGCCTAGAATTTCCATAGCAGAGGAATCTGCGATTTGCTGGGAATCTTTTCAGCCCTCAATAGATGGGAAAAGATTGAAATGCTCTGGAGATGAGTCTTCTTTATTTTTTTAATGAAAGGCTGTATAATATATTTTCTGTATGGCTGCAGCAGCTGTCAGGAAGAGCATCTCAGTTCAGCTCTATTATGGGAGAAGCAATACCCCATCCTATGGCATTGAGATACACTGAGGGGCTAGTACTGATTGACAGCTTGTCACCATGACGTCTTATTCCATCTCTGTTATGGAGAAAATTAATGTCACACCACCAGCCTTATGACTCGCTGTCATCTTAGAACTGCTCACCTTTTATCAATGCTCTAAATAACATTTCAAGCCCATCGTCTCACAGTGGACAATCTGGTCAAGGGACATTAAATCGGATGACTGTGAAATGTCATAATAAAAATGGAATGCTAACAACTTCTCTAAACTAGCTCCTCTGGTTTTTAAACTGTGACAAGGGGGACCATGAGTTCAGCACACCAGTTCTGAAAAGGTCATACAATCTCTCTTGGTCTGTACCCATTACTGTGCCCCCCTCCTCACCCCAAAAGGAATTAATCTTTTCAGACAATTGTGGTAAAATAATGGTTCAAACAGTAATGCCTGTTTAATTTGTAAGGCTCTGATGTTCAGCTACAAATGGTTAAGTGACAGTAATAGAGTCATTTTCTAAGGCTATTTGATCTGATGGCAAGGTCAGCTCATTAACTGTTTTTGGCTGTAGGAAGGGTGCAAAATACATTTCTCAAATGGAAACTAGATTTTTTTCAGAGAACAAAAAATAAACCCAAAAATACAGCCACTCAACAGGGAACTCTACATCTTGCTAATTGCATATGTTGTCTTTGTATTAGTTCTGAAGTGGAGATATGAATACCAAAGTCAAATTGAACATCAATGAAAATAAACTCCTTGAATTAAGTTAATACTGGTGATTTCTTTCTGCTGCTAGTAACTTAAATAAAAACAGTAGAATTTATCAAAAAGGTATACAAATGCCACAATTTTCAGAAACACATAATGAGAAATTCATACCTCTGCAATATAAATATCTTCCCAAAATTTAAATGTTTCCAAATGCATATAGCAAAATAAATATATGAACAGACACATATCCTTCTATATGCAAGAAACAGGAATAAACCAGATCAATCTTATGCCACATAATTATGCTTTACACTGGGGACAAAAAATTGAGGATTTAGGAAAAATTATTAATAGTACAGTCGTAACATGTTTCTATACTGCTACTGAAATAATCAAAACCATCAGTATCACTTGTCTGCCATATCATCACACAGAATAAGCCACAGAAATATGTTATTGTTGCTGTCGGTAGCAAGAACTATGGCACCTCAAAAACATATCCATCAAAAAATTATTCCACTTACAGACGTCTATTTTGACAACCACAGACTGTCTTGGTAGATTCCAAAATGTACAGTAACTCTCTTAATTTTAATTATTTTTCAGAGATGGTGGACAATACCTTAGCCTTCAGTTCATTTTGGAATATTATATTTAGCCTCACTAAGTCACCTCTATTAAATTGTGTTTATGATAACACTATTGGTGTATGAGTTGTACAAGCATTAGCAGACAGCTGATTCAGTGGAGATAGACAGAATAAATTTGCTGAAGCACACATCCTGCTAATCTGTTTGAAGAATATTGTACAGCATTAGTACGAGGACTTCATGTTATCTGCACAGCCTGATAAGGTACATCTTTATTAAATTCAGTTATTGAAAGGATGTCCGTCATGGAATAGGAATATTTTAAAATCTTAAAAATAAATTAAGCAGCCTCTTTGATAGTCAGAGTTTGGTTTAATAGCTGAGTGTCTAGAGAAGCCCTTCTAAACACCTGGCAGCACTGTACAATAAAAGCTTTGTAATTGCAAGTGGAAATAGCATTTTTTTCTTTCTTTCTTCGTGTGCAGTGAGACAGTTACTTTTAGTGATTTAGGTATTAGCAAATGCTGGAGTAAGAGCTCCCCTCTCTGTTGCTCTGATAAAACTACAAAGATTCTGTGTAATGTGAGGACGCTGGGAAATTAAAATAATCTGCTACAGAATATTTTAAAACAGAAACATTGTTTGAAACAATTATTTTGATGTGCTTCAGCCTCTAATATGAAGCTAAAAAATAGATTTTCTTGCCCTTTAACAGATAATCAAAAAAAATCCAAGAAAACCATTAGCACCTCAAACTGTTTGGCATAAATAATCACTAGAAACTGTACAGTTGCTGCAGGACCCCTTAGTTACTTTGTGCTTGGTAAAATTTATCTGCAAGGCAGTAAAATTACCTTCATTGTGTGACACCTATTCAAACAGTTGAATTACCATGTAAAAAAACCCTTATTTTATGAAGAGCATTTGTGGCCTTCTTGATGTTACCTGTGCTGGCAGTAACTCCTTGTATATTAATAACTAGTTTAAATGATTGTCATTGGCTAGGTGTGATTAGAATAGAAGAAATGTATTTAGATTTTCCCCTCATGATAGTTATTTTTTATATAGGCCAATATTTTTCTAACAAAGAGGTGAAGGAGGGATTTCATACATATCTCTTCAGTATCTCCTCTCGCTCCTTCTGGTCCTCCAGGGAGTTGATGGAGAGGTCAGAGATAGTAACTGCAGCTGAGGCTGTGAGAGTGACCAGCAACACCAGGTATCCCTCTCCCTCCTCTAGCGGCATCTCCAGCTTGTGGGTTTGTTCTTTACTCAGGGTCGACAGGTCAACCTGGCACCTAGAAACACACATTCTCCATCAGCATGTGGTTCTTCTCACACTGAACAAGAGCACATGGGCTTGCTTGCATTCAAATGGACAAAATCCCAAGTAAGCAGAAACTCCCACCCAGCTTCCAAAAAAAATGCCAAATTTCTCTTCAGCTTTAACCCATACTGCTTGTTTCTTTTTTTTTAGAGCTACACAAACAGTTGTGAAGTGAAAAATCAATATTAATAAGAATTTAATGATACTAGAGACAAGATTAGCTAATATTCCTTACTCAAATGCAGTCAAAGAGAATTAAAAAAAAATCCAGCTCAGATGCATATTTTACTTTTAATTGCACCTCTTGAATAAGCACAAAACATAAGTTTTCACGTGAACACTTTCCCACCTAACAACAGGAAAAAACCTTTCCTAAAAAATAAAATTCTTTGTGGACTTAATTGTGATGGCATGAAGATGACTTGGCATGGAAAAACTCAACTGATGCACGTCCTGAAAGGCTCAGCTCTCATGCAGTAAGCCTTGTGTGGGGCAAATCTTCATGCAGGCACCCAGAGTAAAATCTGATGCCACAACCATCAACAGTCATTTTATTATATAATAAAATGTCTCAGGTTGTAATGAGCAGGGACTGCATATAACTGTGCAGAGTGTGTGCAAAGTGGCTGAAGCCAATCAGCCCTGCTTGATCCCCTTCTGAATAACTCTAGCTGTACCATACATGAACTAATGAAGAATGATTTCATACGTGCCAGAGAGCAGAAACAGCTTTGCAACATCTTTAGAAATATAAGGCAAAGCACAGAAGGAAAAAGAGTATCTCTGCTATCAAAGAGCTGACTATAACCTTTTAAATAAAACAGTAATATCTTAGTGTTGGTGATTAGTCTGTTTGGTCTGATTAGATGTTTTAATACTTTAATTTGTATAATGCACAAGGTTCAACTTTCCTAGACTGCAACTCTGAACACATATAGAAATTCAATGTTTGTGTCAAATATAATGCCAGCTTGCGCTGGACAGGATTTTCTGTGAAAAAGCACTATTCATAATACTTATAGCATCCCAAAATGAGTTTTGCCAACTTCTTGCTGTAAATAAAAACACTAATAATACCAAAATAAAATAAATTAATATGTTCAATGCATAGGTTAGCCACTGAATACTTGACTTTCAACAGTGATTATTTAATGCGACAAGCACATGTGCTATATGCCACTAATTCACTAAACTAAACACCTAGCAATCTCTTTTTATAAAATGTCAATTGATTTTGAAGACAAAGATAATGTGGTCACTGTAGGGCCAACAAACTGAGAAAAAGGTGGAAGACATGAAAAAATAGCCATTTAAGGATAGGAAATAGCCAATTATGAGAATAAATGCAGCCTCATAAAATGAGTGTTGTGCTATTACAGGCAGATCACTTTTACTACAGGAAAACTCTTCTATTTTTTTAGAGAAATTTACTGCCTGTTGTGCAGTTGCCTAATCTAGTGCAAAGCTCATATGGTAACAAGGTTCAATTATCTTACAATGAAAAAAATTCAAAGTCATGTAACATTCTCAGCTTAATGCTTTTCTTCTATTTTGAACTCTTTGGATGATAGGGAGTAGGAAATTAAATTAGCAATAGAAAGGAAAAATAAAGCTGTTGCTATCAGTGCAGCTGATAGTCAATACAAGTTTCGTACATGTACATAAATGGTCAAATTTTTATTTAGGAAGCAGTGAGGAATATGAAGCCCTCCTTAAGATAACAGATATTGTAATCAAGCATTCAAAGCTGTAGTAGGTTAAAATACCTCTGGTATTAAATAGTTCTCGATAGTTTCTTTCAAAACAGGTACCCCTCAAAAATAGGACGCTGTAACAATATTGAGTCTTCAACCAATAATCATTTAAAGAACCAGTCCAAACTCTCTTAAAGTCAGTAAAAGAATCAGAAAGCCATTATGATACTAGTAATGCAGAAATAATTCACCCCTCACTCAAAAACAGGCAACAAAAGCTACCTCACATACATCCATCAGAAAAAAGCAATGAGTGTAGAATTACAAGGTCTACATCACGGCTACAAGATCCAATTTCTTGAATTCTTCAAGTTACAACACTTTGGCAACATCAGTAGTCCATGCTGGTTTTTTTATTTAGGCTAAAAGAAGCCACTGGCAATTTGATTTTACCTGTGCACCTTTCCTACAGCAATGAAATATTCCTAATAGCACCAGATCTAGAACAGATTACCTGAGATATATGTATCTATCACCCACTTGATAAATCTTCATGAACAGGCCATCACCAGCTTGTTATTTCCTAAAATCATACAAAGGGTAGGAAGTGAACTGGAAATTTTTTTCCAGTAAAAGCCTTAACCATTTTAAAGGAAAATTATCCTCTCAAGGGTGCTCAGATAATTTGATAAAAATACAGGGTTATTCCATTAAGGACTGTCACCTTTGCACTTTATAGAAGTCCAGGTTTAAGAGTGTCTCTATGCACACATGGTCAGCTGAAAGCAGATTTCTCACTGTGGGCCAGGTCCTCTGCCCTGGCCTTGGAGGAAATGCAGCCCCCATGTGCCTAACCTGAAAGTGCTGAGGGTCAAGGAGCATCCAGCACAAGGGGGGCATATTTACAGCACACGTGCTTCAGTAAAATGGTATGACTTTCCAATCTACAGACACTGTAAGAAAAACTGCCATTTTTTCCTAACAGTAGATGATTTTTCTCATGGGAAAAAATTAACTTTGTTTGATCTCATGCCGAATTATCTTTAAAAAAATAAAGAAAAAAAAGTTAAATAATTTTTTGTTAGATCTCCTCTGTCCTTACCAGATCTTTGTATGGGACCAAAAAAAGTGAAGGCAGTCTGGTTTCATTAAAGTATTACCTAAACACTAACCCTATCCTAGAATAACCTTGACAGACTCCAATAGGAAAACCATGGAATCCCTTTTTTGTATTACCCTTCCTTGGAAGGACTGAAGCTAACAAAATACTTCCAAAAATAAGTACCTGTTTGGAAAATATCTATTTTCCAAATGTAAATATCTTTGGACAGCTCAAGTTGACAAATGTCCCTTTATATTTTACTGAAATTATATACAAATATTCCAAGCTTTAAAGCTTTAGCAATGCTGACTTTTATATCAGTTAAGATGTACTCTAAAAAGACATCTGTTTCCTACAACTCTCTCTCCATGGAGGATAAAGATGCTTTGAGGATGAAGGTGAATTTGTATGTTACCAGAAAGTGGTGCAGAATGAGGGAGAAATTTTTGTCCCGTTTTCTCAAATTGAGGACCATGAAAAATTACAGCCCTTTTGAGAAGGCCGTAAGATGCATATGACCATAAGCTGTCATACTGAAAACATGAGAAAATAGTAACTTAGGGTAATCCTGTTTCTTAAGGAATTATTATTTACATGCTGCTGCTAAAGGAAAAGACTTCTTCCACCTGTAATGAGATCAGCCTGAAGAATTATGGACAAAAAATTGCCATTAACTCCACAGACATTTCCAAGCATGACTATAAATCACACTGCCAGGAACTGCAGTTTTTAGGGCAGTTTGAGTTTTTCTGTATCTTCCACACTGTGTGGCCCCTCCAGTGCACCCTGTTTTCAGCACTACAAGTGGTAGGCAGGAGCACTGGAACAATTTCCCTGGCTGGAACAATTTCCCTGGCCCTTTGGAAAGAGGCGTAGGGGCACATATCCCACCTATCAGTTCTGTGTGTGAACACTACCAGGCACCATGTGTAGCTGGATTTTCAGGTCTTGAGAGATCAGAAGAGAGAAAAATCACAAAAGTGCATCAAGTTCATGTGCCAAAGTTATCGCAGATAAATTACTCAAAAACAGGGTACAGTTCCCACGGAGGAAGATTTGAAGGTTCAAGGGGAATCTAGCACTTGTCTGAAACTGTGTTCAGTGTGTTAATCACACAAAATTTTAGAAATACATTTCAGATTTATTTTTAATTTGAATATATCTGGCCTTTGGTTCTTTTTATGCCTTTCCTTACCAGTTGAAAAACCCTTTAGTGTTTCATGTTTTCTTCTAGTGAAGGAACTCATGCACTATAATCATATCTCTTCTTGATCTTCCTTTTGATATGCTAAACACCTTCAGCTCCCTATACATTTCCTAGGAACATATCTCCTACAGCCCTCAAATGACTTTTTGTAACTTTTCTGATCCACTGAAATTCTCCTGCATCCTTTTTAAAGTGTGGAAGGCAGAACTATATGTAGTATTTTATTATCAGCATGTCTAACAGGTAAAAATCACCTCCCCTCTTTAGTTCTAACAGAACCTGGAATGTAAGACTGTGTTGGCACCCTGGTGAAATATTCTTGCTAATGAATGAATTACAAAGGTAGCGACATGACATAGAAGGCCTCTGAAAAGCCAGGTGGCCAGGCAAGTGAGAGACAGCAGATAGTGAGATCGTTTTCTCACATGACAAAATAAAGCATAAAAGAGGAACTGGCACAATCCTAAGTGATAGGGACAGAAAAGCACCACTTGGCTACAAACCAGGCAACTTAATTACCATCATGACTTGTTCAGGAACACAGATTTTTAACTCCACTGTGATCCAGGTCTACGCTGCTCCAAAGGATGCCAAGGAGAGGAAACTGTGTGATTCCTCAATTAGAACTGAGCTGGACACACATCAGAAGCAGCAAGGCACGAACTGCTACAATTTGTGAGACTCCATATCCTTTATGAGCAGAGTAAAATATTCCAGTAAAACCAAGAAACAAAAGGAGAAGGGAAATTTTGCAAAGCACTAGCAGAAAATGACACATCTCAGAAACACTGAGTGTTGACTGCAGTAATGTGAATTTCTTGGAAGAATCAGAGCGTGACATTTTTAACTGTAAAGATAATGAGAAAGAAATTAAATTATGGACTCCACATGACGCTTGTGATAGGTGGTTGATAGAGGTGTTAGATTGAAAACCGGGGAAGCTCCCAAAGGGGTTGGAGAATGTACCTCAGCTAAGTAGGACATTGACTAAGGACAAGAGTGGTGCTTAGCCAGGGAAGCTGGAGAGGATCCCTGGGAAGCTGGGAGAGCAGACCTCAGCAGGACCTGAAGAACAGTGCTGTCAGAGTCCCTGTAGCAGGAAATGGAATGCAGGAAAGAGCCCTGCAGTTTGGGGTAAATCAGTCATGGTAACTTCTAGAAATATGAGAGCTCCATAAAATTCAATTTCACCAGTCACCAAGCAATGCCTGAATACAGAATTACTGTTTATTGCTTGCTAAAAGAAATACAGTCCATGCTACAATATGCTGCTGATGGATTTTGAAATGACAGATTAACTTTTTCCTAAGCATAGTTCTTCACCAGAAGGCTACAGATTTAGTTTTGATATTGCACAGGCAGAAATTACTTACAATTGGTTTCTAATGTGATATTTCCTAGGTTGTCCCCATGGCACAACCACATACTACAGACTGTAAGTGCTGTCACAAGTGCAGTTTCTCTGCAGCAAAATTAAGTCTTTCATCTGCTAAATCAGTCTATCGCTTTGATAAACATTATGTCTCCCTATATAGTTCTCTCCTTACTAGTTGGCCCAAGAAATTTTGCCAGAACTTTCACACCAATCTGTGCATTTCATAAATTGTCACAAAACCCTATTTGCACTCTTCACCATTTTCTACACACTGTCATGCTCCTCATGTCTAAGCTGGCCATTCCACATTTCCTTCTCCCTTCCTCTTATTTTGCCACTCTTCAAGAAGTTGACTTCCATATGTGAGAAGACATAGGGTCAGAAGAAGGATTTGTAGACAGCCCAGCTTTTGTGCAGCATTCTGTACCTCAGCATACATCGGGGAATATTATCAATTTCACGTCAGAACACGACAATAACAACTGTCAGTAAGAGTTGCAAATAGTACTGTATCTGGTAAGAAAAAGTTACCGAAGATTTGTGAGCAAAAACTGAAACTTTTTTGGCTTTCTAGCAGAACAGAAGTGCCTCTGCATTAGTAGAGTAAAGATGCGCTGAGATAGGAATAAATAAGGTATGGAATACCTAAAGGCCAAATTTGGAGATGCAGTATTACATCTGTCTCCTTTTGACAACAATCAGAAATGGAGATGGCTCAGCACATCACAGGATTTTTCAAAGGCAGACTTGGCAGTAGCATTTTTAGATTTTAACGCTTCAGGCATAATCTTTACTTTACATCAAGAAATGCATCTGCAATTAATTTTAGTCATCATGTATAATCAACAAAGGATTATAAAGACAGACTATTGGTTGTGTGCTCTTCTGTGTTTGCACACAATTGCTGTGTAATTCACATGTGCACACGGTTCAAATCAAACTACAACAGCATAGTGACATTATGTTTACATTTTTAATATAATACATCTTTCCAAAGTTACTTCAGCATGCAGAAATTTTCAAGCTGAGATGCAAAAAAAAAATTTTTGAAAGCCCAGCATAATAAAGTACTATTTAGATTTCCAGAGGAAACTATCTTGTTTACAGAGTTTTGCAAAACTGAGAAAACTTCAAGACTTGGCAATTTTAACATTAACATGGACTTCACAAACACTATTGAAAACCTTCTTCTTGGGCAACAGAAAATTGCCAGTATTTTAATATAAATCACAGTCTCCACATCTCTAGAAAAAGATCTGGGAAAAAACACTTGCAGTAGCATATTTAGTGTCCTTCACCCAGCTTTACATGAATGTTGGAGTACTCATATACAACTTTACATCATCACTCAGTTCTCTATGATATGCTCCATCTCCCATAGCAAAATTACATAAATGTCAGCGGGGGGAAAAAACCCCAAACCATAAATACTTTATAATTTTGTATTTTAAAAAAACCCTAACTATAATTTAGTACTTTGATAGCGTATGCCTATGCTTTCACAGTAATCATAGAATCATAGTTGCATATCATTTGTATTTATGTACACCCAAATCCCACTCTATTGCATTACCCCAAAAAAACTAAACAGACAAGGCATAGCAGATTAGGTATTATAAACCTAAATACCTAATTTTCAATATTTTAACTTTTGTTTTTCAGAACATCCGTTATATGCATGCTCACAAAATCAATCTGAATTTTTGCATCAATATTTAGACAGATTATGGGAAATTTCACTTTGCTACAGATAAAATTAATACACAGCCTTAATGAATTCGCTACATACAAGGCTTTTTTTCTTAATTTGCATCAGATGGGAAAAAAGACAATAGCATCTATAAATACTTATGAAAATAGATATAGATGAAGTCAGCAGTAATACCCTGGCACAAAATAAAGGCAAAATTCAATGTCATTTTAAAGATAAATGTGCATTTTTCATACCAATTAATAATGCTATAAATCCCACTGCACTGGATTGCAAATAACTTCAGCTGAATAAAATTGCATGACATGGGATTTACTTATTCTCTATGTTCACAGAAACAACTTGTTCTCTGACAGCACTCATTCTTGGCAATTTATTGCAGCTGTCAGCAGCCCATTTGTTCAGATTAGTGCTATGCATAAAGGTGTAACAGTCATGAGGATTTATTAACTGATTATCGTAAAGGTGACAGTCAGAATTGCCTTCAAAAACATAAATGATAAGAAAGCTAAATAATTACATGACGATTAAAATCACCTTCATTTTGATCTTAGTATTACCTACATAAACTTACTGCAGTACATTTTTAATCACAGGAGCATATTGACTCAATATAGAACATAAATTATTTTCTCATAGCAAAAACATGTGAATATTAAATATACTCACACTGAAAAATATATACACATACATATATATTTCTACCTATCACATGAAGCAATTACTAATGTCACTTATGCAAGTCTATATGTTTCTTTAAATGCAAGAAGGCGGCCCATGTGGCTTTAGCTCCTGGTGCTTTCCATAGAAAGAACTTCTAGACCTCACATTTTTGGTCCTGGAGTGTTGATTGTTTTTTTAAAAAAACCTATACTCGGAAGGGTGGCAGAATTTGTCTCCTGTAAAATGCAGCTGAGTTCTGGTCAAGAACAGTGTTTTCTCATGCAAATCAGCACATGATTGGAAATACATTTTCCTTAAAGCTCTTGTATGAGGTCTTTTCCCGGGCTTTTGAAATACTGAAATAAACACTGAATTGGTTCTAGGGTTTGGGGTTCTTTAAAATATTCTAAGATAGAAGTTCACAAGGTGCTACAACGTTAAACTCTCATGGAAAATGCACACAGTTGAAATTCAAATGTATTTTATAAACACAAAAGGCTCCAAGTTAAGAATGGAAATCGACCAGTCAGCATTTCATTTCAGACACTGCCATACTGAACATGCCTGGGCATCAAGACGAAGACAGAGCTTTATGCTACTTCTGTGACAGACATCTCCTTTTGCTTTTCTGAACTAGGATGCCATGCTGTCACTCACCCTCATAACACCTTCCTCCCTCTCATAAGGAAGATCTTCCTCCCTCTTACAGGGGGGATCTTACAAGCTTCCACTTCCATCTTTGCCACCCCTAAACCAGAATCTTCCTTCCAAGTCCTCAGCCTTCTCAAACATCTTTCCTGCATTTTCCTCCCCTGAGAAATGGATTGCAAGCCCAAGCCCTTACAAGTATAATGATATATACAAGGCCCACAGAAGCCATACATCCCTGATTTCCCACTTCTTTTATTTCACAAAAGTGCAGCTGAGATACGGTATCATTCCGGGAGAGTTTACAGCATTCTGGTTTGGAATAGAATTTGTAAATAACTGAGCTTAGCACAGAAAAAACACAGGTTTTCTGTACTATTTTCCAGGAAGATCCTGGAACTTTTCCCTTCTACTTCCACCTGGGAAACCTTTTCTCAATTTGGCCAGTTCTTCAATCTAGTGTGCCTCCTCCCTAGCTGTATTTTGGCCAGAGAGGAGATCTTCAAGAAACTGTTGTTTTCATTTGCATTTAATAGAAATATTCTTATATAATATTACAGCTGCTGCTTGCACATTATTAAAGCAAGCAGGAAGATCGCAGCAAGATGAAATGGATTACCCTCCATTCTTGAGAATGAGAGAATGCTACCAGGAAGTCTTTTGTTTCCCTCCCACGGCCTCATTATCACTTATTCTGGAACCTGAATCAAAATATTCAACTTATTATGTGTATCTTGAAAGCCACAGAGCCTTAGTCATGGAGCACGACTCAGTCGTGCTTTTAAAAATTAATATACACTTACCATAACACACACACAGAGCACGTCTGTAGTGTGTGTACCAAAGTATTTCCAGCTTTTTTAGGGACAGCCTTGAAAGGAGAAACTGGGGAAGAGAGGTCAGCATTAAGTGGAGCTGTCAGGTGTTGGTGATTTTTATCTGCAGTGACTGGAAAAGAATATCAGGGAGGGGGAATATTAAGACCTATTTTCGTATTCAGAATGAGCTCGACAAATGACAGTTTTTCATGGAAATCTCCATGGAGAAGAATTTTTCTGCAGGTTGCATTACCAGAGATAAGGTACCAATAGAAGGTGAAATGAGAGAGTGTCTGCAAGGACAAACTGAAGAGGGATTATGTGTACACCGACAGAGGGGTCACAAAAATCAAGAGCAGCAAGATTTCAGCAAGTGGTGCTTGGATGATGATACTCTGAAAAATCACTCATGAAAACTTTAAATCTCACCAGCTTTTTATAAGAAGGTTAAAATAAAGAAAACTGGAATAATTTCCCAAGGTATATAACATGTTGACATCGGACTAAATTAGCACATAACTTCAGAAGAATATTTATTGTTACCATGTACGCCAACTGAAATAAAACAAGGGAAAAAAACATAATTTAAACTTCAAATAATCACTCCATCCATTGGGTTTCATCATATAAAACAAAATCCTAATGTGCCTACTTTTGAAAAGTGCTTTTTTCAATTTTAAAGCTGTTTGCTTGCCAGAGACTCTGTACATAATCCGAGTTCGAGCAAGTTACAGTACAAAATAAACAGAATATTATTAAACTGACCTAATTTGATAAAGAAAGCCATTACCCTAAATGGAATGAGAGGGAGGAAAAGGTCAGTAGATACACTGCCACACTGACATCAAAAGCACATGGCTTGGTCTGTGGGATTTCCACTCCTGATTTTAACTAACAGAAAAAAAATTGATTTTGTTAGTTGATAGTATCAATGTCCTAGTGAAAGCACCTCCAATAAAAATAATCAAAATATATAGGAGTAATAATTATTAATGCTATTATTATGACTGCATGGATATCAAAGAAAATATGAACTAAATGAGTATCTGAGCTTTCCAAATAGCACCTGCTTAGTAGTAGCTAAAAGCACAGGATAGTTTTTTCCCCTATTAGCTAGCAATTAATGATACTTCCTATTCTGTAAAATGGAGCATAGCCATACAAATATATGCTGCTTCTTGAACTCCCAGACAGATTCACTTTTCCTGAATATGAAATAAGTGAATGATTCTTTGTCTCAAAATACGTGTGTAGCCCTTCAACTCTTATTTTCATTTACCAAAAAGACTGGTACATGAATTTGGTCTTATGCATCAAGTCAAAACAGTTGTTTCTCTTCCAAGCTGGATGTTCCTCTATGGAACCTCCTGCACCTTGGTAATTGCTCTAAACGGGATTTTTATTTTGAAAACCTCAGTCTATCAATTGGTAAAAGCTGCCACCTACTGGTCAATAAAAATTACACTGCATCATCAATGTAAAGAATTACATCAATGCAGCAAACTGTACTGGAACATTGCAGNCAAAAAAACAAATGGTCATAGGAAACAGTTTCAATGGCAAGGCTCATTTTAATCATCCTCTCTCTTGGACCTCTCTCTTCCCCATGGACCAATAAGGATAGAACTGCACAAACCTGCCAATGAAATCATCCCTTTTGCCAACATCTTTGTCCCACACGGTAATATCAATAATTCCACCTCGTTCGTCATAGAGATGAAAGTCAAACTGCTCCCTCCACTGAGGATTCAAAGTTTTAGGAACAATCTGAAAGGAAAACAAAAGGAAAGTCATATTACATTGTGTAAGCATACACTTTCTTAAATTGTAAATTTGATGATTAGAATCTACTCAGGAAGCTTTTCCTGTCTGCAGTATCAATATCTCAAGCAGTAAGAATTAAAAAATCACAATTAGGAAAGACTATTAGCCAGTTCTGTCATGCCTCTCTGATGTAACAGCAACCTCCTGCAAAATCCTGCAACCTCTCACCTTCAAAAGGCTCCTGAACAAAGGATTTGCCCTGGGAATGGAGCCATTTCTCTCTAGAAAAATTATGTCCTCTGTGAAATGACAGTTAGCTATAAAGTTATGTTTCTGAGCCCAAAGGTAAACAAAGCACCTGCAATGACACGTAGATGGTGACTGTAAGTACTTAAACAAACAATTGTATCGTGACCTTTTTCCCAGCTGCAACAATATTGGAAGAAACATGATACTATGGTTTACTTTCTATGGAATAAAATTATTTCACTTCCAAAACTATATTTTACTTCCTTCCATTTGAAACTCTGATGAAAGTAGCTTTCTTAATCATTTTCAGTCCAGTTACTTCTTACTTCAATAGATTTCAGTCCATATATTTCTGACCACACTGTGAAGAACAGAAAGCTTGCAGAGTTTTCTACCACAATGCAACAGAAGTATTCACAGTAGTCACACCTGTCCTGAGCAAGAACAGAAAACCCCTAATACCTTCCCTATTCAGCTAACACAACCACCAGTTCTACTGGCTTGAAAAAAAAAGAAAATTCAGAGAGGATTATGAAAATTTTTAATTCACAACAGCATGAAATTTGATTTCTAATTTCAGATTAAGAAGCCCTAATGCAGGCTCAGAGGTCTGCAAATATGACCAGTAAATGTTCCTGCCCTCTTCCCCAATTTACCCTTCATCTGGCTGTGAAAACCACAGTGACTGTCATGGCCATTGAGACAGGAAGGTCATGTGCATCATTGGCAGACCCAGCATCTTCCCTATACAGCAATTTTCAAAACAGTAGGGACCAAGAGGAAGAAAAAATAATAGCAATAAAGCCAAGCAACTCTTCACAAGGATTGTCTCCTAGATCAAACCTCTCTACCTGTGAAGCTCGTACATAAAGAAAACTTTAATGAAACTTGTTGTTAAGGACACAAAGAGGAAAGTAATTTTATAAGCATGATATGGTTTGAGAATGAGAAAATGCAAATGGTTCAAGAGGCACCTAGCATCAAGCCAGGAAGAACTTGTCAGAATCACTCTGCAACTCTTTCCTGCCATGAATGACCTCTAAGAGTAAATAAATCCAACATAGTCTGTATGGAATATTAGGAGTCTCACCCTGCAAATGCACATTTTTCAGTGCTACATTTTTTCCCATCTAGTACTACTTTTGTTTATAGTGAAACAAAAAGAAACATCTAAACAAAGCTCTAGGTGCTCTGATAGGTAATTATTACAACAATAAATCTCCATCACTACTGAAAGTAACACAAGCTAAAAAACACCAAAGAAGAACAAAGCATTTCAAAAAAATTTCAGGTCACAGCTAAAAATTACCTTGCTCTTGTACTTCTGATGCCCCAAACGAAACTTCACGTAAGGATCACTGAGCCCATTTGCATCCATCGCCTTAAGTTCACGACCTTCTATTAATGTAACACTAACTATCCCCCTCCATAACTGAGACTTTCTGTGC
Source organism: Machaerirhynchus nigripectus (assembly GCA_013397975.1). Lineage (NCBI taxonomy): Eukaryota > Metazoa > Chordata > Aves > Passeriformes > Dicruridae > Machaerirhynchus > Machaerirhynchus nigripectus. The sequence goes on from VZRQ01008179.1 coordinate 101,765, forward strand.
AGGTCTGAGAGACGTAAGCTCTGGGTCTGAAACTTAAGGGAAAAAAACCATAGATTTAGTTAACACAATTCCAAAACTCTCTCCTGCTTTTTAATGTTCTCTTTCATGTAACTATGAATGTAAAACAACCACCTTAAGCCATTTGAAGCTATTTGACAGTATGTATGTAAACTATATTGCAAAGAATTACTTGGAGAGTAATAGAATAGTGACAATTACGCAGGTAATGCCATATGCTGCTTTTGCAGAAGCAAGCAGAACAAATGCTGTTCAAGGAAATGTTCATTTATAAAAAGGGTGTTTTTTCTGCTTCACTTCTCCCTCTGCTGACAGAATAAAAATTAATGCTAGAAAATCTCTTCTATTTGTAGCATATGATTGAATGAACTTGAACAAACTCCATGTTTATAAGCATAAAACGCCTGTGAGAATACGAAACTTCCCTTAGAATAATATAATATAAACCCTCCATGAGAAACATGGATCAAGGAAAAATAATTCAATAAACTCCTCTATCTCTGCCTCTGAAATGATGTGGCATTCTCAGAAACATGAATTAAGTACCACCAAATAAGTTCAAGAGTTTGAAAACAACAGAACCTCTGTTCAGAACTGTGCAGAAACTTGTGGACTTGTGAACCTTCAGCCACTGATTTTGAGGATTAAAATAAGGTTCACACACACAATACAGCTTTTGTCAATGAACTACACTGGGTGTTTGAGAGCAGAAGGCAACAAACTTGAGTAACTTAAGATCATCTCCAGTTTGCTCTGAGCTACAATGGGTACAAAGTACCAGAACTGGGGAATCACCTTTGCACTCCTGAGGAAGGCAAAGGTGTTTTGGGTGCATCTGAGAAGCAATGTTGGTAAAGGCTCTCCCTTCTATTCTGAAACTTATTCATTCAAGGCTACCTTATCTATAATCAGAATAGTAGATAGCGAAACAATATTTAAACTTGCAAATTATTTTTTCTAGGAATCCAAAAAAGCATGTCAGCATGTACACTCTGCTGTAACTGTATCAAATACATGCATTTTCTTTATTATGCAATGTAGTTCGAGCAACAAAGGCTTTGTGAGCTCAGCAATCCTCCATACATGCAGGTCTTGCATGCCTGGTTTCCTCCCTCACAGACTTCCAGTATCTCTGTAAGAGGGTTTCAGTGCAGATTTGGTTTGAGTCTTTTAGATGGTAAACACAGCTGGAAGGCTACAGCTATGCAGGTGCCCAGGACAGGGGGTTTACTTCATGATAGAAATTAGACTGGATTATAATCCCACTCACCCAGCCTCCATAAAGAAGAGACCTGCGAACTGTGGCCACTGGGCTTGGAGCAAATCTGATTAACACACTTTTTGCAGTATTTCAAGTATTTTATTGGCATGCATTTGTGTTCTCTAATGGTTATTCATTCCGAGTAGTACAGTTATTCCCAAAATATTTCGCTATATTTATTCAAGATTTTTCTTCCTGAAGTGAAGGATTTGGCTGCAGAGAAACACCTCACAAACCTACTGTTTCTACCAAAGCAAATAAGGAACTGTGTGTGGAGTAATCATTAACTTAACCTGCGACATGAAGCACCAGAGGGACATGAGAAAGCAGGCACTCCACAAAAATCAGGGCAGAATTGGGAAAATCAGTTCCCAGAAGATATTTCATTTACAACTTGGGAGCATTATATAAACTTCAAGCTTTTTCTCAGCACAAATACACCTCTCGTTGAGGGCATACTGTCAATGTTGCCAAGGACTTGACTCATGAAGAGGTAGTAGATTTTTTTCTTCTTGTTCCAGTTTCTTAGAATGCTTAGAGCAAAAGAAAGACTGGATAATAAATAACCAACATTGACTCTGCCCTGAACACAAGGTGATGAGAGATACAGAAAGAAGAAAAGACCGGACATGTTTAGGAAGATATTTTATACTGGGATATAAACAATGGTTGAGACTTCTTTTGCAAAGAATATACAGTTCCTGGGGGTGTTTTAAGAGATGAATGGGAATCCATATGATTTCCAGGATTCTATCATGGAAAATAAGCTTGAGTTTACATTTACAATTCTTTTGAAGTAAATCTCAAGCACAACTACATAGCTCTCTTCTTCACTATCAGGGAGACAGTGAAAATTTTAGAGTATACTTGAGCTAAATTCCGTATTTTCAGCACCTCTTAGAATAATTTGCTGCACTAGAGCATCTGCCCCCTTATAAAGCAAGGTGATTTTTTATGACCAGTCAGGAGTTTCATCAGTGGGGGTAATTTCCACACAAGGTGGCAAGGCAAGATCTAGGTGACCAAGAGCTGGGTGTAGAATGACAGGTCAGGCAGGAGTTTACACGAGCCAGGGAGGAGGCCTGAGAACAAGTGCTCACGTGCTGCTGGAGGAAGGCCTCCCAGGAGAGAGCCACATCTCTCAGTAACAGTGACAGTCAAAGGTTTGTGCAGAGCCCACTGGCATGCTGACTGACAGGGAAGCTCCAGGGACTGTGTCTTGCCATGCTGGAAGAAAATCAGCTGGCCGCTACGAACAGGTATTGACTGGTTGTGGCTGTTTCTTCCTCAAGGTAGGGAATGTGGACCACAGTAGTGCTCTTTCCTGTCTTTATTGGTAGCAAACAGATACATGGAAAGCAAAAGGGAGAGGTACTGAAAGAGTCAGGGTATAGCTCGCTGGAGCTAAAGCTATTGAGATTTCCTGGACATGAAAGGCATGGGCTATAGGTCCTTCTCCAGTAAGAATAACTTCCAGCTGGCACTTTTCTTGTTTCTAAGCAAGCCTGAAGAGAATCCAACACACTTTTCTTCAAGTCAAAGCCACACTTATTCTCAGAAATTACAGATGATTTACTGACATAACCTCTTTCTTCATATAATGGAAGAAAACAAAAAAAAAATGTTCAGATTTCAAGTCAAATTCAACAAAAAGCTAATAGAGGAAAAATGGGAAAGCACGACTGATTCCACATTTTAAAGTTCTTCTCTTTCGAATGTAATTTTACTGTGTGACACAGGCACATTTCTAGGTACATTTTTAGGTATCTAAGAAACCTGCAAAACCCAGCCCACAGTGAGTTACAAATTCAGAAGGAAAACCATGAGAATAAAACAAATAAATGAGCATGTCTCTTTCTCTATTTCTCCTACAAAGGACTGTTTCTCAAGACTCATTCTGAGGAAACTTGTTTCCCTCAGGAAGCATGTATTGCAAGTGTATACTCATGTAGCAAGTGAGTATTGCAGCCTGGATTCACTCTTGTGCCACAAACAGCAAAAAAAAATAAAGAAGAAACAACACAGTTTTTCGTTACTCTGTAAATAAGTGGGAAGTTACAAATTTCATATACAATGCCACAATTTAGAAAGAAGCAAGATCAAGATCTCAGTCCACAACTATCGTTAATGTGGGACTATTATTTACATTATTCACATTTTTGTGCAGGATACAGGCATGGTGACTCCCACCTGACATGATCTAAAGCCCCCAAAGAGACAGGGCGGTGGGAAAGTTGCAGCCTGCATGCAGTGAAGTTTTCTCTCTCTCTCTTTTTCCAAAAGAAAATTTAAATTTGACTTCACACCAAAGGATGCTCAAAGCTGCTTGTGAAAGAAAAACCCACATATTTTCACATCCGCACACTGCTTTAATGCTTAACAAACAGCACACAAACCCAGCATTTTCTGATGGGATAAACACAGCTATTATTTGTGTTCCACCTATTCTGTCTAAATGTGATGTAGTGGGTGGGCCAGGGGCATCAACAGGAAAGAATCTTCTGACAGAACTGTACCTTCTGCTAGAGGTGATTAATAGAGCTAGCCAAATGTCAGAGCTGGAAGATGATCTAATAAACATGACTTAATATTCTGCATGCGTTCAGGTATTTCTGGATAACATGACAGGATGGGAAACCAACCAGGCTTAGTCAGAATCTGGGCATTGATCCCAGGATAATCAATACCACATTGTTGATGAGCTATTGCTACTTTTGTCAAAAGAAGAGATGCATTTTGTCAGTACTTTTGAAAATCCCCTCATATTTTTGTTTACCTCTGGGTAACTAAGAGTCCTTTGAAACTTTATTAAGTGGGAGAAATCTCACACTCTGTCCTCTCCCAGCCTGACCTCATTTCTTCATTGATCAGCCCTCATGCCCTGCAAAGCACCACCTCTCTCACTGGCATGTGCTTGTGCAAACAGACTCTGCTTTTATTAAATCTGCTCCTTATTACACACACCTCCTAGGACACATTGCTCCTCTGAGTCCTGGAACACAATAGACAGAAATAGAACAGCCTACCACAAACTTGTTAAACTTTTTAAAAAGAAAATCAATAATGCAGCTATATGTCCTGCAGAGGCACCTCTATCCAAAAAATAACTTTGGTTTGGAAGCTTAAAATAAAATATCACTCAAGAAATTAGTGAAAAAAATATAGAAAAGAAAAATACTTCTCTCCAACAAAGCACAGATGTAAAAATACAGCAAGGTGAATCAAAGCCAGTGTTGCAAATTATTGCTGTAAATTCAAGTAAACAGAATTCCTCTCCCCCAGTTTCTAGGATGCTCACACAGCTTGGATAAACAATGTCAAAAAAAAGATTGAGAATGTCAGTAGATAGAGCTGCTAGCTCTATGTAAAAAATTATGAAAAAACCCAAGGGACAGTCATATGCATTTGCAATGCTTTTCCTGTATTAGAAACAACACGAAGTATGACACCTTGTAAAAGTCATCAACAGATGACTGAGCTACAAAAACAGACACTGAGCTACAAAAATGCCTTCAATGGGGTCATGGCGATTCCTTCTTGTTTTTTTGCTCACTGTAACTAAGAAAGTTTTCTAAATGGACTGCTACTGATAATTACTGCAATATGAAAGAACACTTTTCTTAACTTTTTATCAGCTAAATTTTATATTTGAGGCTATTTTAGTTCTAGGTGAAACTAATACAGGTTTCTATAGTTGAGAAATTTACACTGCCCTACACCCTGAGTGTTTCAACTGCCATGTTGTATCTGGTTTCTGGAGTTTGAGCTAACATGCCGATACTGCCCCTCTAGAGCAATGCTATCATGAGACTACAACATTTGTAATAAGAGCTCACACTTTTGCAGCGTTTCACACATTTTTGTGGTTTTCTAAAGTGAAAAATCTGGCCTTCTACTTAAGTGCACTTGCCAGATGCAGCTCAGGTGTAGTATGATGCAGACTGTGGCACTCAGAACGACTTCAATTTTCCAGAACAGGGTGAAAACATTTATACAGGACAACAGTGTGCAGAAGTTTTCAGAGAGGCTGTGCCAGTAGAGTCCTAATGTCTCCATTCTTTCTCCCAGTAATTCCCCTTGGAAACTGTGGCTGCAATATTTGGAAGTCAACAGGTCTCCTGATGATCCTGTTATTGTCTGGGATAACCAGCATCACCACAGTCCTAAAGCTAACATGGACGTGATACACAAAAAGACAGTGGCAACCAATACTTAATGGAAACTCCCTATGCTTTCGGAAAAGTAGGCATGAAATCCCCACAAGAAAATGTTACTCTGCTGTTTTTGTTCTTAGCTAGATCGGCTGTTATCACTCACTTACAATTAATGTAAATTTAAGCCTCACCAAATATTTGCATAATTTTTATAATTAGATGTCTACCAAACAGGCATATCTATTCTGAGTGTTCTTTACTTCTATTCCATTATTTAGTAGCTTCCCTTCAAGCACTATTTACAGCTCCTAAACTGACATCTAGAACCTCATGGCTTACAAAAGTGTATTTTCTCAGTCTTAAAAGATACCTTCACAAAAACTCAAATACAATAATTCTATATTTCTGAAATTCCAGAGAGTTTTGGCTCAAAGATTCTGGTTGAAGTATTGAACCAACTGTCAATTCCTTCAACTAAGAAATATCATACAACTGTATGCTTATGTTTGCCTTTGCAATACTTATACCATGATTTGCTATTTCCAATTTTGTCTTCTCAAGAGGCATCTCATTTTAGTGGAAAAGCATTTTGTTTCAATTTTAGAACAGAAAAAATGCCTTAGATATTAGGAAAATTGAAATCAGGAGCCACAGAAACTAAGTATTTTGAGTTGGGCATAAAATCATCAGTTATTAAGGCCATAGTTTAGTTTGTGTAACTGGAACACACATACTTTTAGAAGAGCTTCTAAAATAAATTTTAGAAACAATCAGCAGTTTGGAGCTGAAAGCCATTCATTTAGCAATTCACTCCTGTTTAAATTGTTCGTAAGTTCCATTTTTCAGTTTAAAAGTATGTGCTGAAGTTTCTAAAGCTGAATTAAAGCAAAGAGAGTTACCTATATGCAAAGTAAAAACACTTTAATTCACTTACTTTAGGCAGTAAATACACTCTTTTATCCCCAGTTGCAACTAATCAGAAGTAGCTTCTCAGTTGTGACTGAGGGGTCCCATGCAAATCTCATGAAGTTCAACAAGGCAAAGTGCAATATTCTGCACCTTGGTCAGGGCTAAGGCAAGCACAGATTCAGGCTGGGCAGAGAATGGATTGAAAGCAGCCCTGAGGGGAAGGTCTTGGGGGCTGTTGGTGGATAAGCAGCTCAACATGACCTTATCATATGTTGCTGCAGCCCAGGACACAGATGACCTTCTGGGCTGCATCAAGAGAAGTGTCACCAGCAGGTCAAAGGAGATGATTCTCCTCCTCCACTCTATTCTACTCTGTTTGTGACCCCAGCTTAAGGTCTGCATCCAGCTCTGAGATTCTCAATGTAAGGACAAGGACCTTTTGGAGTGTGTCCAGGGGAGGCCACAGAGATGCTCAGAGGGTCATAGTACCTGTTCTCTGACTGAGAGTTGAGGTTGTTCAGCAGGAAGAAGAGAAACATCTGGAAAGACCTTAGAGCCCTTTTCAGTACCTGAAGGAGCTACAAGAGAGCTGAAGAGACTTTTGACAAAGGGATGGAGTGACAGGACATGGGTGGATGGCTTCAAACTGACAGAAGGTAGCTTGAGACTGGATATGAGGAAGAGATTCTTAACTGTGAGGGTGGTGACGCACTGGAATGGGTTGTGCAGAAAAGCTGTGGATGCCCCACCTGTGGAAGTGCTCAAGGCCATGTTGGATGAGGCTCTGAGCAACCTGGTCTAATGGGAGGTGTCCCTGCAGGGGGGTTGAACTAAATGGTCTTCAAGGTCCCTTCCAACCCAAACCACACAATGATTCTATGACTTCCGCGATGACAATGTATTTTTAATCTTAGTTCATACATAACCTGTTGCAAAACATACTAATTTATCTTCATTTCTGGTAAGAATGGGCATTTGGTTCTAACTGATCAATGTCACTCTGAAACAGTTCATCACATATTAATAGTATAAATCAAAGAGTACAATTATATTTTAGTACTTTCTAGTGGTCTCAGTTCTAAACTTACCATTGATGGTATGAAACAGAAGAGAGGGTCTAAGAGAAGAAAAGGTGACATATTATGTTTTCCTCCAGATTTTACTGGAATGACGTTACTTGAGAGAGCATAGCAGATAAATCTTACATATATTTTTCCTCTAATATGTTGGCTAAAAATGCTAATTAAACTTGTTTAATTAGTTTGTCCTTCAATTAAAGCATTAAAAACTTTTCCTGATGTTTCCTTGATGGGTCATTAATTAAGACAGGCTCTGATCATGCTCAAACTCAATTTAATAGCAATTCTCCCACAGACGTAAAAACTGAAAAAGCAGACTCTTGTTCAGAAGAAAACAATTTTCAGTGAAATGGATGTTTCTGACAGAGTACTTTCTCAGTATGCTTTGGCTAAAAGGTATTGCCTTCTGTTGGAGTGAGAGCTCCTCTGGACCCAGGCCAAGAGAAAAACCAAAGCACAAGAATTGAATTAAAACCTTTGGATAAGCTGACATACATGAAGTCCCACCAAAGTGAAAAAGAAATATAGATTCTTAACTCTTGGTAGAAATATATGCTAAGTGCCTTAAACATTGAAAAGCTGCAGCAAAGAGACCTTAAACACAGTTTGTACTGCAGCAGTTTTACCCTTTCACAGAATTTCTTTACTCTAGACAAAACATAGATGGAACTATATTGTTCACATTTTTTAGATAGAGTGTTCACATAAACAGTAAGAGCTGATAAAAATTATATACGCAAATTTCTGTAATACCTATGTGAGACTTGTGTAAGATTTACGATCATTAGAATTAGACCAGGATAGGTTAAGAAAAGAAAACTAGAATCGTGTGTTAGTTTTATTGGTCAATTAACAAATATAATCCATTTCTGTAAGTTAGTTAGGGAACAAGAAGAACAAGAAGAAGAAGAAAGAAAGGTGTTTAGCCTGCTGTCGCTGCTGCTTTGCCTTATCGTGTATCCCCTTCGAACTCTACCTTCAGAAACTATGGAACTGCAAAATAAAGGACTTTAGCGAAGCAGCAGCCTCCTCTGCTCTTTCACCTTTGGTCAAAAAGGGAGGGTGTCCCATCACAAGCTCAACAGCCTTCATTGAAATAGCTTTGTCTAAATAATTCCTCAGCTCTCAGAAGCATAAGACAAATACTTCCTGAAGAAGAACAACCTCCAAAACGGCACTTTCTCTATTACCTAATAGGGTTACCTACCTACTTTTAGACACTTTTTTATTAATCTGCAAATGAAATAAGAGTCTTAATTAATATTGATTACCCTGCACCCCAGAGAACAGCAAGTCTTTTGAATGAATTCTTTGTAAATAGAAGATTTTTTAATTTGTTTTGCTGACGGCAGATCAAAGATTTGGAATGCTGGAACAGACCCGCGAGGCAAATGATCTCCTGTGTTTTAACTGACATACTTCTGCATATAAATCATAAACACAGCAATGCATGTAAGACATTGTATATGCATTACACCTCTAGATTAAATTATTATTTCAGCTAAGATAACCATAGAAAAAATGCAATGTTTAAACTATGCGTTCACTTTTTGCGGAATATTCTGATAGGCCAGTTCACAACAATGTGAACTACTGAATGAAATGTTATCCAGTGAATGTAACAAAGCAGAACAGGGACAAATAACTCGCTTGAAGAGCTTTAAAGAATTCCCAACCCTCATGCTAAGTCCTTCATTCAGCATTATTGAAGCTCACAGTTTTGTCAGTTTGCAGTGGGGACAAAGTGTTACCCAATTCAGTCAGCACATCAAGAGTTAACACATCACGCTCATGACGTAAACCAGTTCTACCCTCCAACATTCTCACAGCTCTTCCTTATCTCTTCAGTCTGAGCATCTTAGACATTTCAGGAAGTTACATGAACCACAAGAGAATTCAATTACTACAACATCATCACTTCACCAAGTATCTTTGCTTCATAAATTTCACAAAGGAAACAGACTGACTACTATCCTGCATCCCAGAAGCAGGATGTGAGAAGAACCCATCCATAACCCAAGAATTATGAACACTGCCCTCTTTTATCTTTTAATGTTAAGAACACAAATAGGTCTAAAAAAGTGCAAATATTTGTCAAGAGAGCACCATATACAACACGGTTTATTAATAACCTCCTATTTAAAGTTGTGTATTAATATGCTAGAAGAGTAAATAACAAATAAGTGAATCACCCCACAGAGCTATTTTTTTTCTCATTTTAACACCTTTACATGGTAACTTATATCTACCTCACTAGCTCAAGTCTCTGAGAAATTTTAATTCACTTCCTTTAGGCAGTAAATACACTCTTTTTAACAATACAGAGAGGAAAAAAAAGGTAAAAATTGGTTGTATTCCACTGTAGTCAAACTCTCAGTCTTGCTCTTGTGGAAAAGAGCATACACTGCTCCCTTTTTATCACTTCCATAACTCTTAAGAGGGGAAAAGCTTGAAGAGCTCCAAAGAGCTCTATAAAGTGGAGTCCACCATGCTCTTGTAAAGCCTGGCTACGACTGTCACCTGTGCACGAGCAGTTTTAGGGGAAATTTGTCTTCAAGAAGCTCCACTGTAAAAATTTTGCACACAAAAACTCTAATCAGTAAGTGAAGTAAATTATAGGAAAATAAAAGAGACTCTTTGGCATGAATTCTTTGTTCACATTAACAAAGCAAATTGTTTACACTTGAGAAATTAAAGGTTTTAGAAAAGGAATCAGGACATGTTGGCCACTTACAAGAAGTTACTAGATGACTTCAAGATAGGTTAAAGAGCTGTAACAAAGTTGAAAGATTTTATGATTATATTAAAGGCTGAACTGTACCATGATGAAACAAAAACCACTGTCATTAAAACACATTTTGAAGGACAAAAAATCCTGTGCCAGAAGTTTCCAGTCCTATATGGCATGCTTGGCAACAAATCATAGTTGTTCTAAAAAAAAAAAAAAAAAACCCAACAAAAAAAAAGGATGCCAAAAGCTAGAAGACCACATGCTAAAAGTTACAAAGTTACCTTACTTGATCTTTTCCAACTCTTCCTCATTAGCATTGTCTGAAAATAAAATAGAGCATTTTAATCACCTTTCCTCTGCAATACAGAAAAGGAGGCCAAGTCTCAAACAGGGCAATTCACATTTAACCACCAGGACAACTGAAGCAGCAACACGTACGCTCCAGCAACAGATACACAAGACTGAAATAGACCCAGACAAGCAGCACTCCTGTCCACACCCAGGCGTACTTTTCCGGGTGGTATGAGTGTCTCACTTCTGGAGAAAATGCATTACATAAACTTGTAAGAAAGAAAAGACAGAAAAGACAGAAAAGACAGAAAGAATTAGATTAACAAATGAAAATAAATGAATGTGCCATTACTGATAGTGATTTCAATTCCGACGGATACTTAAATAGTAGGCTTTTCTTGATATAAAAGTACTCCAGTTTTTTTGAATAACAATGTTTTACTCACAGGTGTAGCCACAAAAGAGAAAACCTGCACAAGACTCCTTTGACAACATGAATCTATTACAAAATTCTTAAGGTTATCACTGCTTGTTCATTTCACAGCAGTAAAAATAGTTCTTCGGTTTGATAATTACTTACATGCGATAGAAAAAAAGGTGTATCTTCACTCTTTTAAAAAGCCAGATCTCAGTTTCCCTGTCCCATTACCTAAATAATCTGTAAAACCTTGCTACTGCTAGACACCATCCTCTGACACGCTGAAAGGCAATGTATCCAAGACAGATTCTTAATCACTAAATAAAAGAGACATTTTGGTCAAGTATGCTGTGGAAGGTTTATCAGTGAACACAACTGTTGCTTAAAATAATTCTGTGGAAAGGCAAAGAAATTAGTTTATACAACCTAATAATTTAGCAGCCTGTTACTGCCACTGAGCAGGAATAAATCAAACACCATTAATTTCTATTGAAACTTTCGTCATGAAAAACAAACAAATTTTTTATTAACGATTTCAAAAACACTTTCTTTTTCAGATAATGGAAAAAAATTTTGAAATGAAAGTATTTTCCTTTCTAAGAAATTAGATTATATTTGGGGAAAAAAATTAAAATGAGAGAAAGCGTGGGGGTTTTATTTTTGAAATATCCAGAAATTTTTCAAATAGACACAGTTTTTTGTGAGAAGAAAAATAACTAGCTGCTGAAGAAACTTTAAATTACTACGGACAGTTAAATCCTAAGGGCTCTGGTATAAGTTAATAACTGTAGCACTGTGGCTTTGGAAAGTATGCAGAGATACTAGAAGTTTTATAAAGTTGGGGAACACCATTTGACTCATTTTTTCTAGGAGAGGCATGTAAGAATTAAACAGCTTGAGGCCCACAGCAGGCCCTGAAGAAAATCTGAGTTCCTGGGTCCTGTCCAACACAGAACAGCTCCTCCCCCTCCTTGTCATTTCTGAATTCTACATAGCTATAGAGCAGAGCACAAACTCAGCTTCACTGGGCTTCAGACCAAGCTGTGAGCAAGGAAGAGAATATGGCCTGACAGCTGAATTAACTATATATATGTTTAGTTTAGATACTAGGAAGAAATTCTTGACCATGACAGTGGTGAGGCATTGGAATTTGCCACCCAGGGAAGTTGTGGCTGCTCCATGCCTGCAAGTGTTCCAGGCCAGGTTGGATGGGGCCCTAGTGGAAGAGGTTGGAATTAGATGATCTTTAAGGTCCCTTTCAAATGAAACCACTGTGATTCTTTCAGCTCTGAGGAGTTGAGCAGTAGCTGCAGAAAGGTACAACCACCCTTGCTGAGTGCACTGGCATCATTATCAGCTACAGCAGGGTAAGCCGAAGCCGTAACCACCATCCTTAGAAGCCAATAAAACAAATATACAGTATATGGCAGATCAGGATGGATGATCTACATGGAACTTTTTAATCTGAAAATATTCCATGCCCTGAGTCTATTTCTGGGGTTTTTCTCTATGATGTTATTGTCCCTCTGGCAAATAAATGAATGAATAAATAAATAAACAAATAAATACCAATAATGCATGGTATGATTTAAGACAGCAAGCAAACTGACAGCACATTAATGTTAATAGTTTCATATGAAGCAAAAAAAAAAACCCTAGGCATCATTTGAGATAGATTATTTTAGGAAAAACAATCTCAATAAATAACGATAACCAAGTAGAAATCGTATGTTTCGTTTTTTCCATTTTCTTTGTTAGGTTGGTGGCAGTGATGAACAGTAGTCCCCAATCTCTGCTGGTCCCAAGGCAACAGTTCTTATCCAGCTACCAACTTTGTCTTTTCCTGTAGCCGAAAACTGCCTGTTAAGACCCAGGTAGGGAACAGCTGTTGTAGTGAAGACATGGGTGACATGCAGCTCTGAAGAACTTGCTTACTGCAGGTTTTCCAGTGGTAGAATCTGTGTACTGAATGCTGATGGAAAAAAGAGCCAGAAAAACTCACATGCATTGTGGCACCCATGATGACAACACCAAACAGAATCTGCAGGGAGCCCAGACACATGCACAAAAATCACAAACAGCACACTAGTATGCACAACACCACATATATCCAAAAGGAAATAATAAACACTGTCAGAATTAAAGTAACAAGCTTTGTTGGAGCAGGTCTAAGAAAAAAATCAAGTAATTGCTATTTTTGACTTCTTTTAAACTGGTCATCAAAAGCAGAAATTAATGAAAAATACATAAAGTACATCATAACTACATTACTTTTAATTAATAGAGTTAAAATTAAGACATTTTTAGAGCTCACAGGTTTTAACATTTTTATATACACATACTTCTCTCATATTTATTTATTTGATATCTTTTTAGTTTACCCTGGTTACCTAAGATATCTACCCTCCCAAAGCAATAAAATTAAAATGCTGCATTAATGTAAAGGACAAGTACTACTAAACAGAACAATGCAAATACAAATTGATTGTTGGAGCTAGTGCTACTGAAACTCACTGCATTGGGCTGGAAATAGATTGAACTTTCCTCAAATACTGAAAACTTTCTAATTTTTATAGTCATATAAAATAATCCATTAATCAATTTCGATTCAAAGTTTATGATTGTTCGTAAATCACAACAAATTAATTGCCTTCACATGTCAAAAATCAAAAGAATAGGATTTCTAATAACTTTAAATATGTTATGCTTTTATTCATCTACATAGTTTGAATGAGACATTACAAGATTATTACTTTAAATGTTTACCAGGCAAGATTTTCTAGAAATTTTGATTTTTTTACCTGCCCATACTCTTACAATAGTATTCAATAACTGTGGGCTCTTTCTGCATTTTCTTCAAACAAAATGTACCAGAAAGATCAAATAATGTGTCATTATTTATTACACTGGTTCTCTGAATCTCCTTATGATTGAAATTACATCCAGTATCTTCTACTGAAAAAACACAATTGTAAACTACTTAAGCACTGTTTTTCACAGTCCACTAGGACTCAGAAATAAATACTTTCTTTCCTAGTCAGTGTAATATAGTTCTACATACAGTTATATGAACATATATCTATGTTAATATTCTTAATTGATATCTGAATCCCAAAATGTAATGTTTTGATCTGAGGAAATGGGGCTTTCCATCTATAACTCTCAAGATCATCTCATCAGTCAGTATACATAAAATCTGAATTTCATCAGAATTTTTTCAGAAAGATAAGGAAAAAATGCTCCTGTGTGGATGAAATATCTCTATAATTTCTTTTCACACGTCAAGTCTTCATCCAAAATGAAATCAACCTATTACTCCGTAAAACTGGCTGCTTATTTTTTAAATCATTTGCAATAATCTCTCTCACAGACAGGTGGCACTATACAACGAGGAACGTGAATTTGTCTCATTTAACTTCAAACTTGCACTTGGGAGTATCTTATCCTCCAGCAGCATCAGTATTTCTTAGGCAGTGTGACAGAATGCATCTTCCTGTAACATACAGCTACATTATTTTGCAACGCCAGTAAAATGCTTTGCGAGACCTGTCCTCCAACAACACATCCTCAAAAAACTTCTCCTTTACCTGCACATCAATGCATGACCTCCAAAACAGCCTCGCTGCTGTTCAGGCAGTGAAAGGATCTCTTTGAAAAGTATAATCCACATCAAAAAGTTACCAAACAACATATCACAAACAGCAAGTCTTGTTCAACAGGGCTCAGTTTGAAATTTGGCTAGGGACCTGCCCAAAACACAGGACCAATACACAATGTGGTTTCCGTGCATACCTGGGAAAGCTAATACTTCTTCTTTTGAAGCTGTTCTATTTTTTTATTTCCCCTATAGTCTTAATAAACACTCTCATTTAAACATATGGAATTATAGTACCTGAAATTTAAGTAGTTCCAGGTAACTTCCATAATCTTCAGCTTTATAATTTAACCATTTAACACCATTTATGTGTAACAATGTATTAGTGGTGTAAAGTGGTGGTAAAATATTACCCCAGTTACATCATTACTTGCAACTCTTAAATGCAAGCAATTTAACAGTTATCACCTGAGCAAAATAAAACCTATTCAGGGGAAAACTTATTTTTGAAATGTATGCTCTATAGGGATATCAAACCAACAGGATTTAAGTAAATTTGCAATGACAGGAAAAAACTGTACATGATGTGAAGAGACAGTGTATCTGTGTCTTCTATGCATCAGTCACTAATGGATACCTAAAAGTGCTCAGGTTTTTATCTATATATTTAAACTACACTTGAATTATTACCTATATAGAGATATCTAGGTAGAGGGGGAGCATTAATCATTCAAACAGGTGCTACACAGACTGGGAATGTAGGAGTTGGTTTTATTGCTGCTTTGTATGGTGCACATTTTCAAGAGTGGACAAGAATTAGTCTTGATCATCTAACATAACATTAGAAAATTTATTGACATCAATAATTTTCATTTCAATAAAAAATATCCTCATTATTACAAAACCTTTCAAAAGTAACCGAAGACAACAGTTCAACTGGAGTGATAAATTTTGTAATATATCTGCTCTTAGAGAGTAAATAAAATCTAATAAATAAATAAGTACATGTAGTAACTGAAAAAAAAAGTAATTGAGCCTTGAACTATTAAAGCCCTAACACATTAAACATACAGCAATTCAATACTAATTTTGTAGGTCATCTTCCTTGTGCTGTGATACAAATTCTCTGACTTTATTGCAACTTTGCCAGAACTGCTCTGAGATCATATCTTGGGAAGACTGGCTTCTAATAACAAAAATTAAACTTCAGATTAGGAATCAGATTCTTAATTGGAATATTGGGCATTTTCAGAATGAAGTTCCATGTAACAGTTAAAATGGGAAGAAAATTTGGTGACTTGAGCTAAAGTTAAAAAAAGCTAATAATGAAATGTGTAGTAACACAAACCCAATTCTTCATCCTATTACAACCAGTGTGTTGGATATTAAAAAGTTGCTAACCAGCAACTCTATGGTCTCCCAATACTTTCAACATTCAGTTGCTTATTTACCAACACCCATAGGAAAAAACATGTTATACTGCAGGGTCTTCATTTCACTTTCTTACTCTAATTTTCTGGAGCACTCTGTATAACAGCAGACAACGCAGGGCAGCACAGTAGCTGCCCTCTCTGTATGATGAAGAAAGGAAACAAATGTGCTGCCCATATAGTGGTATACCACATAAAAATACAGTGTTTCTGTGCCACATGATTTAGGATTATGGCAGGATAGTGCCACAGCAACTATGGAAAAATAGGGCAATTACCAGCTCACTCAGAAATGCTGGTCTTACCCAAAAGCACAAAAAATCCTGTATAAAATTAATTTTCTAATTTAAGTAAAGAAGAATCTTGTGGTGCAAATTAGCAACACAGAATTCTGAGTTGTATGGACAAGCATCTTGCTAAAAAAAAAAGAAAAATACACTGCTTCTATAAGCTAGATGCACATCTATGGTGTTAACCATATTCCTTTATTTTTATTAAGTGCTAACAGAACACCATGAGGAAAATTAACAGAGGATAAAACTATTTTCAAAATTCTACATCTCTGCATTGCTACATACCAAACATCTAGTTCCAGCAACTGACTTACTAGGCTATTTAATATTACCTGGGAGAAAAGTGTAAAAAAAAACTAATAGAATCTGACAGTATTCCTCAGGTATGTAACAGGATGATGTCTCACACTGCAGCATACAGAAACATACACATTCTTACAAAAATCATGCAGCTGACCATATCCATGGATGATGTCACCAGAGTAATGCTTTTTCTTGGCTTCTGCTGCAACCTGTCCCTGAGGCAGGGCAACCAGGTTCATTGTTAATGGATCCTTAGGGGTAGATTAAAGCAAAACTGTGCTAGATAAATAATATAACAAACATTTTTTTAGAACAAGTGCTTTAAAACCATAACTAGAAAAAAAAAAGTGTAAAGGATTGGAAAAGGGGTGTATAGATGTTTTGGAGTGTGTGATCATCTTAAGATAGGAAAATTCAAAAGAGAAAAAGAAAAAAAAAGAGATAGTAGAAGAGAGAGAAAGGTATCACCACCCATGGCTTCTGTGATGCGTGCTTGATCACGGCCTGTGGTTGTGAGATACAGTCCTGGTCCATCAGAGGCGGAGGCCCACATACATGTCAAAAAGTGGGGGGTTATAACCCTGGCTCTTATGGTAAATGCCCCAATACCTCCTGGATGAGTTCTGGGCATGCAGAACCATCTTCTTCCTGGAAGATTCTGGAAATGTGGCCGTGTTGAAGGTGTAGGGGAGGGTTGAGTGTGTGTGTCTGTGTGTTCAAGTGCCTGGGCAAAGTTTCTGAGTCAACTTGCTGAGTTTTGTGGCTGCACACTGGTGGCTCAGGGTGTGGGAAGAGACTGGCATAAAAAACCCAACAAAACACTGCCCTGCTTCCACAGCTTCCATTGCTTAGTGGCAGTTTCTCCTTTCATTTGAAAGCAGCTTTTTTAAGGCAAAATTTATTTGCAAGGTCCAAATGCTTCCCTACAGCCTCTGTGAGGCCAAAAGAATCCATATTATTTTACAACCTCTCAGAGTGAGAATCATCTCCTCTATTTCTGCCATAGTTCTACCTCTACTGCTGAAGTCAACACTCACAAAAGCTAGTAAAATATAGTAGAAGGAGTTTGTCACAACTAAGAGAATCTAGAAACCTGGAAACTATTTTCACTTACAACTATACAGCTCGGAAAAGTAAGGCTGATGAAGGAATTGCAATAAACTTAAAAAATCATACAATTCTGTAATTGAAATGTAAAATCAAGAAATTTAAAAGCATCAAATAATCATCAAATAATTAACATTAGATGCCAAAAAGCAGAAACACTACCTTTTTTCAACTTTATTTTCAACATGGAATAGGATTGAAATATTCTTATCTAGAGAAAGGAGACTAGGTCCAAAATTCTTAACCAATAGTTTAGTGATGTCCCTCCATCAGCACCATTCACCTACAACTGACTTTATCTGATCCATCTGGATCCCTTATTACTAACTATATAAGGGAGGATTCAGCTCAGATGAAATATGCTGTACTATACCAGAAACATCACTCAGTGTTATCTTAAGAATTAGTAAAGTCAAATAATCTCATAATTTGAGATTTACTCTTGTGCTTTATGTCATCCAACCACAGACAAATCACAGGAGTGATGACATTTATTAAAATATTTTAAATTACCGCTTCTCGCTGGTCTCCTGGAGCCAACAGAACTGATAAGAATATACTTCCCAGATCATGGTCAGGGTAATGAGGATCCTTCAGACTCAAGGTAACATCTGTTTGCCTGGGAGACAAAAAGGTGTGCAATTACTTGGACTTCAGGCTCTCAGATAATGAAATTTCTCAATCATGAGAATAAAAGGCATCTGAATTTATATGAACCTACTTAAAAACTCTCACAAATTTGCCCTATTTCTACTTCAAGTATTTCTACCTGAATGCTCATAAAAATAGTAAATATTTTTACTCTGTATTAAGTATTTACATGTACTGAAGTAATTAAATAAAAGATGTAACATTAATGGATTAAAAAGCATAAAAAAGATTTCAAACATTAGGTGGTAATGCTGTGAATGAAGCTAATATGAAAACATGATTAAAGTGGTTATAAAACTAACCTCTCCACAGACACTGTAAAAATGTGCATAATCAGCTAATAAATTAACATTTATAAACACAGTAATTTCTTAAACATAAGTGATTTTCTTTGGTTAATTTCATGCTGTGTAGGTTTATATAATTATTTTCTAGCATAATGTTCTACTTACAATGCTACAAACATGCTATTAGGAGATAAATATATATAAGTATTCCATAGGCTTTTTTGTGCCATACCTGTTTAATTCCAGTGAAGTGAGATCCAAAAAGGCCGAACCAATGAAGTCATCTTGAAGTCCAAAGTCATAATCAAATACCTAGGATGCACAACAGCATTTTTCAGTACTAGGAATCTTTCTCTCTTTAGAGCTTTTCTGACTGTGAATGACTCTTGAAACTACTTTTCCAGAGCTGAAGCTTCACGTCCCTCACCTGTTGAATCAGGATTACCTGAAAGTAACCTGAAACTTTCTGTCCAGAAAAACAAGTTTGAAACTGCTTTTTTATAAGCCAGACTGCATCATATAGAGACACTGGTGTATACTACTACTAGACTATACTACTATGCATGTGAACGACATCCATTTTATAAAAACAAAAGAAATATTTTTATAAACATAGGCATTGAAAGAAGGAAGATCAAAATAATAAATAAAGTTAAGCAGAATCATTGATTTCCTGTAAATTGATTCCTTTATGAATCCTGCAAAATGGAAGCAGGAGGGCAGGATATGGTTATGATAAGCACTTGCATCAGTATTTGAAATAATATAATTGAACATCTTGAAGGCTGTGCAAATTTAAAGGGTTAGAAATATTACAATCTAAGAGTAAAACTTAATGGATATGTGTAGGGAAACAATGACAATTAATACTCTACTATGAGGACCCTGCCTCCTAATTTGCTATCTAAAAGAGAAAATACCTGGATAAATTTACTTATATCCAGACAGGAATCTGGCCAGTACATTGAATGGTATTATTTGAGATGGGTTACGATTTCCTAAATCTGAAGAAGAATAGCAAATAATCTGGGGGCAGCTACTGCAGGGAAATAAACAAAAAAGAGGGACAGCAACAAAGAAAAGTTGCAACACAAATAAAAAAAATTCAAAAGAAGAGAGAAGATCAATTATCAAAATCAACTTTTAAGGTAAATTAAAATTTTTTTTGTAAACATGAGGTTTTCTGAGGACTAGAACATGTCTTCAGCTAAGCAGGAGTGAGACTTGTGAACAACGTGTAAGGAGAAAGGAGAAAATTTAACGGAAATGTGACAGGACTAGGTTCAAAATCTTCAATTCTAATATACCTACTTCGACTGTTGTACTACAGAAACTTCTCCAGGAGACAAAACTGTTCGTCTTCCTCAAATACCTTCACATGGACAGGGTTAAGACAGTAGTAACAGAAATACTGTGGCCCAAAGGCTGCAGCACAACTGCACAACTCAGTGGGTTGGACACAAGTATGTGAGCACAAGTCTCTCACAAGCACTGATCTACCTGAGCGTGCACCCTCGCATTTTCTGTATCTATTAGCCATTCCAGTGGGAAAAGAAAACAAATTATGAAATCTCAGTTCATGCTGCAAGCTCAAAATTGTTTTCTCCCTTTCTCCCTCTACAAATTATCATGATGAAAATACCAAATAAGTATTTTTAGCTGACTTAGTAAGATTCAGTCATGTCTTAAAATATCTGAATGAGCTATAAAACCTAAAATAACTAAAATATAAAACCTAAATATATATATAATATATAATAACCTAAAATATAAAACCTAAAAACTTCACACAGTGTGTTCAGGATACAGCCATGATTGACATTATACCACTTGACACACTTTTCCTAGGGAAAAACAACACACACCCTCCCCCATGGCTGGTACTTGGCATAAATAAACTAAAACAGGTGGCTACATTGCAAGTCTTTGCATCTTCCTCTCTCTTTCACCTGTTCATTCCTTATGAGTCACAAAGGAAGGAAAATGCCATTTGAGGATTCTAATTAACTTTTAGGCTTTTCTAGTAATGATGTACTTCATCTGAGCAGCATAAAACATAGTACTGATTAATGGCTAAAGCATGTGTTAGTGGCATTGCTGCACTAAAAAAAATTTACAATTTGACATCTCAGTCAAAAATTCTGTCATCAGTTTTAGATTAAGACTGATATGGATCTGAAACATCATGTAATTTTAGATCAACTATGAGAATTATATAGGTAAGCCAAGTTTCCATACTTTCTCAGGTATTTTCAACGTAGTCATCTTTTATTTTGAATCCTAAGACTACAGTTTTTCTAAATACATTTTTTGGAACATAATTTTTATGTACTTTGTTTTACACAACTAAGAGTCACTTTTGCATATAGATCACCATAAACTACGAGAAAAGACAGGGGCCAGAAAAGCACCTTTCTGTTCTGTGGGTATAAAACAATCCTCACAGTTTTTCTAGTTTCCATTCCGTTACTAACACCTAAGAAATACTAATGGCACTGCTGCCTATTACTCAGGACATTGCTGGCCACATTTTGATCTAAACTCATGCAATCTGCTACTGCAGAATAATTGCTGCCTCTAACAGGACAAAATGATCCTCACCTGTGATTTACTAAGGAGAGCTACAACGTAAAAATTATAAGAGCAGAAAATGGTATGAAACATGGAAGCAAACTCACTGTGTTCTGTACAAACAGAAAAATTAGAAAACTAAGAAGAATCAGGCATACATCTCAATAAATTCTCAAAGTGACCTCAGCAATGAGTTGCTTTTAATGGGACAGATTATGCTTGTTATAATCATTATGCAATGATATTTCTACAAATAAAATGGATGCCATTATAATGAAACACAGTTTACTTTCTCTGTCCTTCTGCTAAGATCATACCAAAGAAATATAAAACAATTATGAATTGAAATAAATAAAAATGCCTGTATTTTCCCCCTTTAATAATGCTGACATCATCATTCTATAGACAAAATTTAAGTAATTTTCACTCTAAATAGTCTTTAGTAATGCACTATTGCACAATAAATTTTTCAGTATACAAAAATCACAAAACCTGAATTCTTCCAACAATTCTTCTGTTGTAATTTATCAGACATATGTAAGCTGGTGTCTTACCTTTATATACAATGGTTCTCTTAGGTTATCTATAAGAATGGAAGCTTTTTCTTCCCACACAGGATTGAGGTTCTTATGTACTGTTTTACTTCTAAATACTTCTTTTCCTCCGAGTTTGAACTTGACATATGGATCACTCGTTCCTGGTAAAGACATATATATACTGTTAATTCTATCTTTGTACTACAGTAAGGAAATGGAGACTAAGTCACTTTAAACACAACTGAATGTAATTTCTATAGATAGTCAAACTCAAAACAGCATCAGATGAAAAGAATTATTTATTGTCACAATATATTACTTTCCAGTATATCATTACTCAGTTAATTGACTCCATTAACATCAAGTGGGTGCTTGCATCACTTTCTGTTGTTTGCAATCCATTCTCAAAGTCATACACAAAATACTGGCAGTATTGGTTTTAGTTAACAGAATTATGTCCTTATTAGGGCTAGTATTTTATTTTAATGCAACAACAAAAATTAGATTATAAAGTTAAAATTACTCCTGTAAAACATTAATCTAATTATGTTGTGCTTTTGAAAAGGTACATACTCCACTGACACCACTAGTGTAAGTCTTCATTGACTTTATTTTGTCCAGGCTTTCCTCTTCCATAAAGAC
The DNA here is from genome assembly GCA_013397975.1 of Machaerirhynchus nigripectus. NCBI lineage: Eukaryota > Metazoa > Chordata > Aves > Passeriformes > Dicruridae > Machaerirhynchus > Machaerirhynchus nigripectus. The sequence continues at coordinate 124,041 of VZRQ01008179.1, forward strand.
TCATTTCCTACAACACTCATGATGAGAAAATTAACTCTAAAGCCAGTCCACAAAATCCACAACATGCCTCCTGCAACAATCACCTACTCACCAGGGAGCACTGGACAAAGCCCCTTGAAACAACTGAGTAACAATTAAGTGTCATCAGAAAAACAACCCTGAAGGGTGTAAGAAAAGTGCTAAATATGGCATATGAATGGAATATGCATGGGACATGTGTGTGGAAGTGTCACAAGGACCAAACAGCCTGTGAGAGGAGGACTCTTGGGCGGGCACAGAGACTAGCAGTCGTCCAGGAGTGCACCTGAGACTCACTGATGAAAGACTATCTTAAACAGTAACTCTAGCTTGAGTAACAACTGCATCTTCATTAATAGCAGCAAAATTATATGACAAGACTTCTTTTTTTTTCCTTTAACTTTTAAGGCTTTTCAAGAGACCAGCATATTTTAGAAGTTTGCATTTGTATCCACTGGGAATACATCCAAAAGAAATAGCTTTTCTTAAAATTGCAACATGCTCTTCTAAACATAAATTAGAAGGGTTATGACCAGCATTCTTTGCATTACTTCATCCAGCCACAAGATGTCAGTACTCTTTACCTGAAGGTAGGTCTCCCCTTTCAAAAACCGTAGGAAACCTGGTCGCTCCTGTGGCAGGGTTACAGTCATTCCCACCTGTATGGGGGAATTTCAGTGGCATAAAAGTATTTTGTCTAGCACAACTGACTTGTTCCTTGGTTATTCAAGTAGTGGTGACAATTCTGAAGTCAAAGATCGTGTATATAAATTAATTCTGTGCAATGTGAAGAATATTTTTAATATGGACACTATGTCACAGTGTGCCCACCCCCCTGCTGCTTGGGACCACTGTACAACCTCAGGAACTCTGTTAGGCCTTGAGCATCATGTAGGCAGTTTGGCAATGAAGCATTCCTTGACTGTACCAGGAACTTCTGCGTGCTTAAGGTGGGAGTGGCATTGAGTTGAAAGACAAGAGGGAGAGTATCAGTCTTTCCCTGAATGCCTTGGAACATCTAAAAGAGGGAAAAGGATTCTAGCTTGTGAGTTGGCAGGGTCGACTGAGAGGGCTGTAAACTAGGTTTGAAAGGAGAAGGGGATAAGACCAGGCTCACTAAAGATGAGGCTGGGGGCAGCATGCCAGTGTCAGGGTTGAAATTGATAACACAGCTAAAGCAGATGACCACAGTAGGGGTAACAAACAGCAGGAACTGGAGGCCATTCTTCAGCAGAAAAGCTGTGACACAGTCGCCATTACAGAAACACAGTAGAATAACTTGTGTGACTGGAGTGCTGCAATGGATGTTTAGAAGCTCTTCAGAAGGGCCAAGCGAGGAAGGAGAGGTGATAGGGTAGCTCTGTACATTAAGGAGTGTTTCAGCTGTATAGAGCTCAAGAATAGTGATGATAAGGTTGAGTGCTTGTGAGGAAGAATCAGGGGGAAGGACAACAAGGCAGACATCCTGGTAGGAATCTCTTACAGACCACTCAACCAGGATGAAGAGGTGGATGAGGCGTTCCATAGGTGCCTGGCTGACCTTTCACGACAGCCAGTTCTTGCTCTTGTGGCAGATTTCAACTGGCCAGATGTCTGCTGGAAACTCAACACAGCAGAGAGGAGGCAGTCTAGGAGATTCTTGGAGTGTGTGGAATTTCCTGTCACAGCTGGTAAGGGAGCCTACCAGGGTTGAGACCCCACTAGAGCTGCTGTTTAGGAATAGAGAAGGGATTGGTGAGACATGTGGTGGTCAGTACGCCCATCCTGGGCATAGTGATAGAGTTTCTAATTCTTGGTGAAGTAAGGAATGGGGTCAACAAAACATCTGCCTTGGACTTCTGGAGGGTAGACTTTGGCTTGTCCTGGAACTGGTTCAGAGAGTCTGCTGGGAAATAAAAGGGTCCAGGAAGGCTGCACACAGTTTAAGAAGAAAATCTAATAGATGCAGTAGTAAAATGTCCCGTGTGTAAAATGTGTGCTGAAAGATGAGCTGTCAAGGAAGAAGACTGGCCTGGTCAACAAGAAGCTTTTGCTGGAACTCAGGGGAAAAAAAAGGGGGTTTATGACTTTTGGAAGAAAGGGCAGGCAACTAAGGAAGAGTAAAAGGATGTTATTAGGTCATGTAAAGAGAAAATCAGAAAGAAAAAAGCTCAGCTACAACTCAGTCTTTCATTGCTGTGAAAGAAAATGAAGTGTTTTTATAAATATATTAACAACAGAAGGAGGGCTAAGTAAAAGCTCCATCCTTTTTTCAATGCAGGGGACAACACTGTCACCAAGGATGAGAAGAGGGCTGAGGTACTTGATGCCTTCTTTGCCTCAGTCTGTACCAGAAAGATCAGTAAGACCAGTTATTCTCAGGAAAATCAGACCTTGAGCTGGTAGACAGGAGTGGGGAGCCGAATATCCTAATGCAAGAGGAATTAGTGACTTGTGAAGCCATTTAGACAGTCATAAATCTATGGGACCAGACCGGATTTACCCAAGAGTGCTGAGGAAGCCGGTGGAAGAGCTTGCCAAGCTCCTCTCCATCATTTATATATCAAGTCCCAGATGACAGAAGATTAGCCAACATGCTGCCTTATCCGTAAGAAAGGCTGGAAAGTGGATTCAGGGAACTACAGGCCTGTCAGCCTGACCTTGGTGCCTGGGAAGATCGTGAAATAGATTCCCTTGAGTGTAATCATATAGCACATACAGGACAATTAAGGGATCAGGCCCAGCCAACAGTAGTTTAGGGAAAGGCAGGTCCTGCTTGACCAGCCTGGCCAAGTGACCTTCCTGGTCGATGATGGAAAGGCTGGGGACATTTCTACGTGGACTTCAGAAAAGCCTTTGGTACTGTCTCCCACAGCATTCTCCTGAGGAAGCTGACATGAAGCCCATGGCTTGGGCAGGTGCACTCTTTACTGGGTTACGAACCGGCTGGATGGCCGGGCCCAGAGAGTGTGACTGAATGGTGTCACATCCAGCTGGCGGCCAGTCACTAGTTATGTTCCCCAGGGCATTTTAACTTTAATACCTACACATAAATTTGCCCAATGAACATGCAACCTCCCAATCACTAAGGCAGTGTTTACCAGCACACTTACCTCCACGGTCCCGTGCAGCTAGATTCTGTCCTCTTTTTAGAGTAACATCCAACTGGTACATTCCAGGGTCCCCAGGGGGAAAATCTGCATTACTAGTTCCAAATGAATTTGTTCTCTGGGGAGGAAAAAAATAAAAAAGCAATAGCTAATAATTCTAAAAGCTTCTTATAAGGTATATGTACATAACATCATCTTACTGAACTAAGAAAAGGCCGAATCCCACTCCTCCACCTCAGAGCTACTACCCCACACCAAGGAATCTGCCGCATGGTAATGGTGTCCCTCGATAAAGACAAATACCTTTAAAAGAAACCAAAACAAACAAAAAAACCCCAAATCAACCAGAAAACCAAAGTGCGGTTGAAAAAATAATTCTTTGATATAAAGGGGTTGGAAAATAGATTCCAACCAAATACTACTTGACGATTCTTCCAACCAAAACTACTTGATGATTCTATGAAACTACACTTTTAATTACATTCACATGTAGTCCTGGACCAGTAAAGCAAAATAAGTTAGAAAAATACAAAGCTAGACCTTACAGTATTGTTTGGACCAATCATTACCAGCATCCTCCAATCCTGTGTTGATTCAATAGTTATAACCCATGCATTGAATAAACACACATGAATTAAGATTTTGTCATCTACTGAATAAACATACATGAATTAAGATTTTGTCATCTACCACAGTACTTTACAAGATATGTGATTTTTTTTCCACAGAGTTTTGGGGGAAGCTGTGGCAGGGAAATAATCATGAAGATATTAAATGCAGCTGCAGTTCTACATGCCAGGACAAATAGATTAGATTAGTTATTTGTATAAAATGTATCCTAAAAAAATACAATACAGGAAGTCAGAATACAAGGAACTCTCCAGACCTCTGGAGTGCATGAACAATGAACACATTTCTGTCCAAAAGACGAAGTAGAGAAAATAGATTTCTTAGTATATACAAGCTTTTGCAAAATAGTTTTTAACACATCTCTCTGTAAGTAGCATCCAATCTCAGTGCACGCTTGGAACACCACATTAATTTTAAGACTAGAAAAATTACACCAATTATACATTCACAATACATACTAGAACTTCATCTGTTACACACTTTGAACACTATATTTACATATACTCATGCTAGGAGCTAAATATTTTACGAGTAGTGCTATTAATATTTTATTATGTGATTATGGGTCCTCTGCAAGAAAAAAAAACTTGCATGATAGAAATATCTCAGACCGTGTACCAAGTGCTATACCATTTCATAAAGAAACATTAGTTTTGTCTTCTTTCTTCCTACTAAACCCTTTCTTCTTTTTAAGGCAATACTAAAGCTAAAACATGAAGGAAGACACAAAATAAAAGCATTTCAATATCTGGTTTGTTCTTGTTATTTCATGGTCATAACTCATGGTTATTTCAGGGTCATAACTTCAAGCCCTAGCATATTAACCTGTGCTGCCAGACATGCAGTGCTGGCCAAAATGCACACTGGCATGCTCACTGGTTCCACAGCAATGAAAGAATGTCAGGCAGCAAAAAAAAAGCAAACAGAAGAGTTTCCATCAAGTTGCTCCTCTTCCTGTCTGCCTCTGTATCCTGATTTTGGAGCAAAAGAGTTTGCTGACATTTATTCATTTATATCTAATATAAATTTTTACTTCTGCATCACCACTTGCAGAGCCTAAGTTAGTACAGTAAAAAGAAAATATAAACAAATTCTCCATTTATCCACTAAGATTACAAATCTATTCTTCAAGAAAGAAACTGCAGCTTTCTTACCAGTTCTGCTTCACATTTTCCTCTCCATCTTTCTCCCATGTCATTATCCTGCCTTGCTTTATTACAAATTAAAAACTCTTGCACATTCTCTATTGTGAAAAGCAACTACTGCAATCACGCCAAATCCTTCTGAGGTTATCAGTTGTTCCTTATAACCACAGTGGGTCACCTACAAACAACAAACTGCCTGCACAGGGATTTAGGCTCTAAGTTTTTCAAGGACTGAAAGAAGTCTTTTTTTTCAAATAAAAGTAATGGCAGATAACTCTTTGTTGCATTTTCTTACTTTTACCCTTCTTTTCATCCTTAGGAGTATATTGCCTGAACCTGTTTCTAAGGGGTTGTGTAACAGTTTCTTTGATGAAACCATTAACCATTTATTGCAATTCCAGTTCCAGAAGAAATAAATACTAGTTACTGGGTAAGCACTTGCTTTCATCAAGAAGTGGACAAACCAGTCAGTGTGCAGGTACCCACCAACATCTCTTATGATCATCCATGCAAAGATGTAACCCTCCTAAAGGAATGGGAGAATTAGATTATACTAATGAAGCTGGAACTTCTGTTGGAAATCACACAAAATGTACTCAAACACTTAATATTGGGCAAGTAGATCATCCTTGCCCAGTACCAAATGGAACAGGGTGGCACTGGATATGTGGAAATAAAGCCTGTAAATTGTTGCCCCTAAGCTGGAAAGGCGTTTGTATTTTAGGAGCCTTAGTCCCTAACATTACAATAGTTGATAAAGACCAGATGCCCTCAGGACTATGGACAAGAAGCTACTTGGAGTGTACAAAATGGACCTTAAATGCCGTAACTGAGCGACCAACTAAATTTCATAGTTTTATATGGTGGTTTTTACCCTGGCTAGGAGTAAGTGAATTGGAAAAGACGGTCGTGAACTTTTCTGCTACCATAGAATATACAGAAAATCATACAATAGATGTCATTACTGCATTGCAGAAAGAAGTTAAGAGCTTGTTACAAGTTGATTTATAAAAACAAATGGCTCTAGACCTTCTCTTGGCATCACAAGGGGAAGAATGCATGGTCATTAACACTAGTTCCTCTGTATGCATTGATTAAAGTGGTAGAGTGTCTACAGATGTCCAGAGAATCTGGAAACACACAAATTTGACAATGCGCAGCTCAAGATGACACCTCCTGGGGATCTGAAGAAATCTGGATCAGACTTACTTCATGGCTACCCAGCTGGACTTGGTTAAAACATCTGTTTATTATTGTCACCATAATAATTGCTGTGTGTGTTTTAGCGTGCATCATGATTCAGTGTTACAGCTGTTGTAATGCCTTATGCCAAAAAATGAAATACAGATATTAACAGACCAGTTCCCACAAGGGGAGATTTGGTAAGAACAGTAGAACATATATATCAGGTAATCAGGGATAGCTGATGAATATGTAATCAGTGTGTATGATAAAAGCTCTGTTTACCTGATGCTCTGGGCACTTGATTAGAGGAAGGATCCTCTGAGTGACCAGTGCACTGCTGGTCACTCAGATGATGAACGCCTGATTTCTTACACTCAAAACTATGTTAGAAAAAAACTATGTCTCTATCTGGCCGATTTTGGTATCAAGAATAAACCGCTTTACCCTGGCCAAACACTGGAATAGGTTCCCCAGGGAGTGTCCCTGAAGACACCTGAAACCTGCTCTGACACTGTCCTGAGCAGTCTTGCTCAGAGCAAGGGGTTTGACTGGTCTGTCTCCAGAGGTGCCTGCAAACCTCATCCATCCTGTGATTTTCTATTGCTTTGAAATACCATAGTAAAGAAAGCATATGCTGACCTTAGCTACCTCTCCTCAGCGCATTGTTTTGCCTTCCACTTCTGGTTGCCCTCATATGGCAGTGCTGCAGCTGGCATTCAGAACTACCGCCGTCTCCACTCCTTAAGAGCAGAGTATGCCCAAGATACCAAGATACACATAAACCCTGACTTTTTCAAATTAAGTTTATACATATGCCTTGCATTTATGCTGCAGCTTATAAAAGCTGTAACTGTTCCCTGCACATTTCAGTCTTTTCTCTGTAAAGAAACCCATTACTTTCAAAGACACAGCCACACATACACAGTACAGACTCCACAAACATGAACCTGCTTTCTACATGCACTTGTAGAAAGCAAGTTACCCGCACCCTCAAAAATCCCAATGATGATCTTCTTCAAAAATGAAAAAAGCGTAATAAATTAAAGTCATCATGCAACAAATAAGGTCTGACTTTCAGAAGAATTATTGCAGAATTATTCAGTTTCCAAGACAAGGAAAAAGGCTGAGCAGTTCTGTGCAATTTTGGTTTTAAGAAGATTACTGGAATTTACATGGCTTGTCCGAGTACGTTTTTGCAAGTACACATGTACTTGCACTCACAAACACATGATGTATGCACAAAGTAAAAGGGGAAATAGAAGCAGTCGCTAAAAAAACCACTGAAAATACAAACATCACACACTTCTTTCCCTGCCAAAAACAGACCCTAAATTACAAAAATTACTGAATTGTGAGGCATTAAAATCATACCTGCATTTCTTTTTTTCCTGTTTTCCCCAAAGACTAAGTATCAGACAGGTGCAGCACTGTTCTAACTTCTGGCAGCTAGCATTTCTGTCATCTCTAGAAAAACTTGCATGATCATACAAAAAAAAATTCTCTCACTTGCCTGAAGAGTGCAGAATTACACAGCAAGTGATGTCAAACATGGTAGATGAAAGATAATTCAACTGGGAACCAGGGAGAGGTGTCACATACAAACCAAAGATGGTCTGTGAACAACCAGCTGTCTCCATTTCAAAATGAGATAAATACTTAAGTCAACATAACTGCCATATCCATCATTCATTTGAAAAAAATAATCTCCAATCATTGCACTTAAGCCATCCATGTTTTCACAATAGAAAACAATACTAAAATATTCCTACCTTCATTTTCCATATTATTAATCCAAATTAATTGTATAAATACATATAAACATGTTTTACATAACCTGGGTTATCCAGAAGTAGTTTTTAGTTAAATTATATGACTAAGTTACATTTTACATGTTACATTTTAGGAAATACATCAGAACATGGCACTTGAATTATTTTGAATTCATTTTAAAGAAAATACATAGTATTTGCAATAGTATCACTACCAGTAAAACCACACTAAACTGTTTCTAAGATGAACTTCCCTAGTGCTTTGTGCTGCAGATCTGAGTTATCTTTCTGAGCTGGCAACTGCTCAGCAACACTGCTCACCTCCAGCTGGTAGCAACAGCTCAGCACAAATATCATTTGACTACTGCTGCAAACTGCAGCTACTCAGAATGAAGGTAACATAAATCTTACTTCAATTTAGCTTGAAACTTGAATATGGAAAATTAAATGCATTTCCTTAAAATCTCTATATATCTTTTACATTTTGCAGTCATTTCAGTTTTATAGATATTCAGAAAACACAGAGCAGACTGGAGCCAAATGTGCAAACCACATTTTTCAGGAATTCGTATTTTAAACATGTAAATAACTGATATAATAACTATCACTAATGACTGCAATGAAACACCAAGTCTTCCCTCAACAGCATCTTGCTGGAAAGAAGAAGGATTTGGTCGAACTAATTATCTCAGAGCACATAGTAGACAACCTGCATACTAGTCTTGGTCACTCTTACACATTTTTTGTAATTTTAGCTGTGTTTATAATTTCAAAACTGTGCAGTTAAATATCCTTCTGGCAGTCATTTCAGAGCTAAAAAAAGATAATAAAATAATCATTTTTAAAAATCACTCTCCTCAGGAAGAGGCGATGGTTTTGGTAGGATCTGCATAGCTTTTGTGGTTTCACATACCAGATACTGCCCAGACCCATCTCATTTAATCCCTCATTTCTGACCACTGGAAACAGGATAGTAATTCTCCCTTACTTTGCAGATGACAGGCAGAACACTCAAATTATTGATGTGAGAGGGCCCACAAAAGGAATAGTAACATTTACTATCTCTCTGACTGCAGCTCTGGAAAACAATTAACTCATTTTTAAGTATTATATACATTGCTATCCTCATTTAAAGGCATCTTCAAAGAAACTCATGTATTTCCCATAGAGTAAAAGCAAAAGTGTTTGTTTGGAGAACAAAGGTATCCCCCTTTTGACTGATGCCTCCTTAACTCTCCATCATCCAGTCAGTTCCAGCCACCACTCTCCTGGGCCCTCATGCTGAGAACTTGTCCGAAAGCCACTCATTACTTCTCCTGCATGCTAGCAAAGCGGGCAAAGGAAATGAGTATGGACTGAGAAACACCATCCAGAGTGCTCTGATGGATGCTTGGATAAAGATGCATTGTACCAAGAACTCCACACCACAGCACACACAATGGTGGTATCACCCGCACCAGTGAGTCTTTTAGTTTCCTTTTTTTTAAATTTTCATAATGTGCCTGTCTCATTAGTTTCTAAAGACAAATGATGATGTGTTGTTACACAAAAAAAGTTTTGCAAGTTTGGTTGTTTTGAAACCCTTCTACAATGGATAAGGGATCAGTTATTCAGAAGATAAACCATATCTCACAGCACTTTGCTACGAGAAATTGAACAGCACCTAATGGACCTGTGACACTGAGAAAGTGTGTTTAAAATGTGCATTTTCTGCTGAAGTTCACAAAATAAAACACTTCCCGCAGAATTCATGTTCACACTTCAGGTAGATGGCTTCAGTTTTCAAACAATCACCTGATAAAGTTCATTACTTATAACAAGAAATAACAAACTGTGGTTAAATACACCTTAATGTATTCATTGGAGTAAAGCATTACATATTCACCTGAAAGATTGGAACGATTTGTTTCAGTCGTTCCACTTACACACCAATGGTGCTATTTTTCTTCAGAAAACTACATCCTCATGAGCAGCATCCAGTTTTCCAGAGTTTGCTCAGCATTCAAATGAAAAATACTACCTACAAGAGTTTCAAAATGCTACTTCCTGATTTAAACATTCTAAATTAATATGGAATTAAAGAGATAGGTCTTGTTAGAATTAGTGTGGTAAGGGGAAAATCACTTTTAGTTGATGAAAAGAAAGCAATTTTTAACACTGCAGTGTTTGATTAGGAGGCTACAAGCGTACTGCATTAAATATTAAAAAGATATGTACTGTATTTCTTTCAACTCAAGAACTCTGTTTAATGGGATAGCATTTTTTTCTTAATTTCACAGAATGCAGATACAGTCACTGCTGGTGACCTCTTCTTCTCATCACAGGCAGATTTAGCAGCATCAGGGCTGTTCTGTGTGCAGCAGAGCAATTTCTCAGGCTGCACAGCCTGAATGCCACCACACCAGTCCTACTTCCTTCATTAATTTCATAGTGAAGAGACAGACTGGCAAGACCAAACATTAGTGACAACAGTTATTTACAAATTATGGCACCAAAAACTGAGGTGCATTAACCTACTAAAGCAAATTTCCCTATACCTTGATCAACGCTTGTGGTTCTTCTCTGCCTAGTGACAACATACTTCATTCTCTTATAAACATAAGAAAATTCTCTTATAAACATAAACATTCTCTTATTAAAAAAAAAAAAAGAAGTTTTAATGCAAAAACTGACCTTGGTTGTTCAATAAAGATGACTGGTTTTGATACTGGCCCGTTTGCTATTTGGCTTAGACCGCATTGCGTTTGAGACTCCACTATTAATTTTCAGATACAGTGCTTTAAACTTTCGAGGAGAACTGGTATGTAGTATTTCATAAATTAGTAGTAAGTTTTGTCAACTTGAAACATCAACTTGCATGTAAAATATATATTTTTTAAATTTAGTCAAAGAATAGCATTTATGGCAATTCAGTACCAGTGGAACAATTTCAAAACTTGGTAAGCTGAAATCACCATGTCCTATTTTTAATTCTCTGCAATTTTTCTTGTGATCAGTATAGATACACTAAACCCTGAAGAGTCATCCTGGAATCACATCTGACAGTTGCCACGCTATGAGAAAGGGAAGCTAACAGCAATTGTATGCCTCCACTGCTTGTAGAAAGGGAGCAGATAAATAGAACCTATAGAAAAAGCTGTCTCCACAGCAAATTTGTGCTTGCATTCAGATGGAAATGTAGTATCGTTTGCATGTAGATGGAAATTCCTGTCGTTTCCACCAGACATAATCTTTTCCCAGCTTCATGTAACTTTATGTGTATACAGTTTACAAAAGAGACAAGGGAGAAACACAATGGCACATTCTTCCTGAAGACAAAATTACTTTTGGCACAAACTCGGAAATATATATACTACACCAAAATGCACACTGCGAGCAGATGCACTCTAAAAAGAGTCACCATGTCCCAGGTTACTCAAAATGAGTGCATATTGAAACATTTTTTTCATCAAAAAAAGGGCACCTGTTCCTTTAAAGCACTGCTAAATTATGCAAAAACAAAATGCATTTTGATACATTTAAAACTTCAATCTAAACAGGGCAGTGATAAGAGTTAATGGAGTTCTACTTATTTATTATCTTTTTAAGCTTAAATTTACTTACCCACAATTAGGAATTTAGTTTCATTGCTCATGCATAGTGGAAGATGATACAGCATTTTTTCTCAACTCCTGGACATATTCCTCCAGGTCCTCCTGGATTACATGTATTTAACCCCATTCTAGAGCTTCATTACAAAATCAGTTTCATTCATGTCTGTGAGACAGCCAAACAGATCTTTCAGTGATTTTGGTTGCACTACTACCTCATTGTATAAACCAGGCTCAGTATGGCTACAGCCAATGCAACACCATGCAAAAATCCCTAGCCAGACATGAACAGCCTAGCTCCAAAACCAGGAGCTCAGAACTTGGCTCAGATTAAAAACTCATGCTAACACACATATAAAAGCCCCTCAGGCCTAAAAATTGTAACTTTTTCCATTGCTCTTTGATGATCTATAAAACTCTACCTTGACATGTAAATTGGAGGAGCTAATTCAGGACAATACTTGCATTTTTTTACATTCCCCATAAAGACACTCTTGGGACTCAGTCACCTTGCAAACTTGATTAATACCTCTTTTCACATCTTTAAACAAATGGGATAAGGCAATCTTATCAGCTGAAAGATCTGGCAACACATCTGGCAGAATTCATATCCCATTTCCTTGGGGTTTTTTCTCTAATGCAAGCAGTAACATAGAATTTATTGATTTCATTATATTGCCCCGAATTAGAAATTATCTTACTAGAAATTCTAGTTCTATAACCACTATCTTGAACATCATCAATTCTCCTTTTTAAAACTCACCATTTTGAAATGCATCAATAAATACTTTGTAACCCTACTGGAATTCTGTATCTGATGTATCTGATGCACAAAGATGGGGCTCAAGTCGGTGCAGGAAATCAGAGGATGCAAACCTGTGTAAAACACATGTACACACTTGCACTTCTGAATATTTATTCTTTCTAATAATCAAAGTCTTTGTTAACTAAGGACCCATTCAACATGATACAGAAAAGAATTTTGTACAAGGTCTTGCATTTTACCTGATTTGAGAAACGATTAAGGATTTTGAAATAAGTATGTAAATGAGAGACTATCCACTCACAGTTACATACTTAGGTACTAAGGGAGCTATTGCTAAGGAACACATAGGGTGTAGGTAGCCCAGTTTGCAAGCTGCAGTTTCAAGATACAGACTGAGATGCAGGTTGAGCTTTCTGGGAGTCCAGAGACACAAGAAGCCATGAACTCCAACTCTCTGCACAACAAAGGGCCCATACAAGGGTGGCCAGGTGAATGGACACAGACACATAGCAGGAGCTGAAAACCCACAGGCACTTGGACTGTGAGGGTGTAAAAGCCCAGGGATTCCTTTGTTCACAGTTCTTGGATGTGACAGCTTGAGCTGGTTCTGTGTTACTGTCAATAAATGGCTTTACAGAACTAGAGATATGAACATCTCCTATGGGAAACCTGGGATCAAACCAACAAGGAAACCTGGTCTGGCTGCATGTGAGTGCAGTGTATGGGGGGGGAGCCAAGCAGGGTCCAGACAGCTCACCAGAGCTGCCTGCTGTGAAGCGGCTTCAGTCCCAGCAGCTGAAGTCTCCAGAACTGGGAGTGTGACTGCCAGAGATTCTCGTGAATGGTCAGAGTGGGAAGTTTTCTTAAAGGCTGTCATCTAACTAAAAGCCAGTGGACTTCAGCAAGAATCTCTTTGAAGAACAGAATCAGCTTGGTTTACATTTGCAGTGCTGATGCAATGTACTTGCTGAAAACATGAACTTGGTGTAAGAAAACTCCTGAGAACTGAGAATGGTTCATATCTCATATCTTAACCACCAAAAATGTATAGTGTATTACCTTCACAGGCACAACAGGCAGTTCCTGTGTTTGTGCTGGTCTCTTTTCCAATATTTAAAAATACTTTTAATAAATATTATGGCTGAGGGTACATTTCAGATGTCAGCTAAAAGTGTTATGACAGATATTTGGATATAACAGGATCCTAAATTAAGAGAGAAGGAAGAAGGCCCAGAGAGTGGCAAAACAGGAGACACTTCTGCTACAAAAATATGCCATACAGAAAAAAGAGAAGTCTGTGTTAAACTAAAATAGCCTGAATTAATACTAAAGCAACTAAAAGTAGAGGAGTTTGAGTGGCTTTATAGAATTGTGTACATCATCTTGTAGAATACATCGTGTTCACCACAGACACTGTTTATAAACTTCTACCAGTTCTGGAAACACAGTTGTTTTAACAAACACCTCAGACAGCAGAAATATCTCATTCACCTAAGATGCACCTTGGCATCCCTTGACTTTAAAAAGGGTGTTATACTTTGACCCTTATTATAAAGGTATCTTCTTCAACACATTAAAGACATGACCACCATGAAACCATTTCAGTTAACCTTCATGACTCACCATTCATAATAACCACAATAAAGAGGATGAAAGCAGTGACACAGCCGCTAAACAAAAAGGGACACAAAAATTGTTAGAAGTAATACAAAATTCATAAAGATAGCTCCTCTCAATCAATCTGATACCAGATCTTAATCTTTGTATTAAAGTGCAGCACTGTGTAATTTTGAGTGCAGTTTTGACCATGGAAGGCCATTATAGATAGCACTGTATTGCACAGCGGTAAGGAAGGAGACAGGTGAAGCTCTTCCTTTGGGTGTGGAAATTTGTCTGTTTTTCAAAGAAAGACGAAGAGGTGCCCACTTCAGATGCAGTGTGGATTTGTAAATTCTAAGGACATTCAGTCTGACATTCAGCTCTGCTGACCGCAGAGGTGCAGGATGTTAAGATTCTCGTGAGGAAGATATTAACAATGACATGCTAATATTAACAATTAGGTTAATACTAATTATTAAGTGTCTCACCTGTGTTATACAGAATGCCAAAATATGCCAATCGGGATTGTTATTTATGGTATCAGGCAGGTAGTTACAGAATTTGCTGTAAACATTTTCCAGAGTCTTTAAGTGCTACAGTGACTTTTGAAATCTATGTGCACTGTTTAACAGTTTTTACACTCCAGAATCAGAATTGTTAATCTTTCATCTATCACATTTCAATTTTTAGGGGCAGCAGGAACAATGTATGTGGAAAAACATAAAACTAACCCACCATTGAAATCTATTTTCTATACTAAGTCATATTCCTGAAGAAGGGAATGGGCATTTTCTCATTTTAGTAGCTTGCATACTATTTACATTCAAAGAATTTCTCTGAGATTGTCTGCCACAGTCTTTTGTTTATTTGTTTGTTTGGTTTTTATTTGGATGTGGGGGGTTTGTGTGTTGTTTGGAGGTTTTTTGGTTGGGGTTATTTTGGCAGAAGGAGGGTTTTGGGGGGAAGAAGGCAGCAGGGTATTAATTTCCATAATCATTCTTTTAAATAGTCAGACTGCAGAATTTATTCTGAGCTCTGGAGAAAGACTGGACCCAAGAGGTTTCAATAACTGAACACATTAAACAAAGCTTTGATTTGCTACAATAGCCATTTCCCAGTCCAGAAACCTGAAGAGGAGCTCCTTTTCCTATTCATGTAAAAATATATTTTTGAAGCTTTCCCCAGGCTTCTTCGCAAGTCTGTGCTGGATTTAGGACATGTTTATAAACACAAATATTGAAGGCAGAGTGTTGGAGACAGCAAATAGCAACTATATCAAATAGTTGCTTCAGTGTTTTTCAAAGCACAGTGATTGCAAAGTACAGTATGCTTTCATTCGCTAGAACACTACGGACTTTCCAGGAAGAGAAGCGAGATTGCAAATCCTCTTCATCTCCTCTAGCGATGTAAAGCACCTCGCAAAAGGGTAATTTTAACATGCTGCATTTTAGGAGCACATTTTAACTTGTTCTTTTAGGTATGAAGGCATACAGTTTGTACAAACACCTGAGTCTCAGGAAGAAGATGGCTTTTTGCTTAAGTGGGTCCAAAGCTTATCACACTAGTAATAGTTTTTTAAAAGTCTTTTAAACATGTAACTGCATGTATTTGCACTTTTCTTGAACTTAGGCACTTCATGCCCTTATTAAAAGCTCTTACAGTGTTTTTCAGTACCTAAGCATGCCTGTCTTCATGCAATATACGTTCATAGAATAATGCAGCGGGACCAAGAATGTGAATTCAAGAACGTGACTGAATTGTTAGGTCCTTATTGCATTTAGCATTCACAGAAACTTGCCCCCACATGAAAACTGACACTGTAGAGAAATGTGAGAGAATAGCAGGTTGTCTTCCTCATAGAATACAGAACTAGAAACCAGCAGGTGCCAGAAACACTTTAAAGAATTGTGACTTCTTTATCCAAATCCATTAATGCATGCTCTGTATGTATTTTACCACAAAAAAAAAGATAATTCAATAAAAATTGCAATGTGTTTCTTAAATTATTATTTTATTTGATTTTTCAGTAAATAAATCTTACACTAAACATATACTGCAACTAGCAATGTTTCATATGAGCTATACTAACTCACAGTAACAGTCAGTTACTAATGCTCCACTAACGTTAATTTGACCAAACCAATAATACTACTACCATTTCTCTATTCCTTAAGGAATAAATAATAAAAGAAGCACATTTGATTTCCTAGAATTTTTCTATTACCTAAAAATGAAAATTATTTTCCCTATCCTCTTTCTACTCACACAAAAAGTCATTTCTTTGAAAAATTATTCCCAATATCTGAAGAAAAAATACGACGTAAGTTGAAGTGAAACTAAATCCTTGCTTTACCTAAAGCTTATACTGGCCAGTCATGCAAAAATCACCTGTCTCAGTGTGACCAATAGCTGTTGAAATACTCAAAGAAAAGCACACACTAACAGTCCTGACAGTCAAAACCAATACATGGACCTTGCAGTCAATATAAGCAGTGCCTTGTAAAACAGAGGCAACAGTTGTCTAAATGCTTCCTAAAGAATACACAATCCTAGACATCTTGATACAGCCATTAGTGAGACTAAAAAGAAAAATCAAGGAGAAGATATATTGTCTATATTCCAGATAATATTGGTATTGTCTTGGATGGGAAAACTGAGTTTATTCCAAAGTTTGGTGGTGGGAAGGAAAGAGAAGAAAGTGTCTTGATGGACAGATGACACCAACAATAATAAGCAAACTTAATGACTTGTTCCAGCCTTTCTTTAGGGTAAAAGGAAGTGGATAGTTTGGCATAGGTCTACATTTGCTTCTGTTATGCTTTCAACATCCTTTCACTAATTGCTGCTCCATTCCAAGCCTTTCAGGCTGTCACTCACAAGGCTTACATTTTGTAGCATAAAACTGGGCTAAAGAAGAAAAAAAAAGTAATTCATAGCATCCATTATCACTCAGCTTGGCAAAAAGTTCCTGTATTTTTTTTTGTATTTGCAAAATGCCTCTGCATATTTGACAGAACTTTAAAAAATTACAGTATTAATGTAGAATAAAAAGCTAAAAGGTTATAAAAGCTTTTACTAGTTTTTGGCTTTGTTTTATTTTACTCTGAACACTCTATGGACATCCAGAAATTAGTGCTTTTTCATAGCAGCAAACCAAAATTTTGCACTATTCATTAAAACTTTTAATACACGTAGCAATATTTGATCATCGCTTTCTGTACTTTTCATTAAAGTGATAAGACTTTTATATCCTAAGTGAATAAGCAGAGGAAGACTGTATATATAATACACTTCAGAAATACAGTTTAAGAAATGCATCTATTTCCAGTGATAATCAGCCAAGAGGTTTGCATCACCCTGACCAAAATAGTTCTCAAAGGAGAACAAGCCTCACAGAACCAACCTGCACCGTCTGTATTAAGGCCACTTAAAGTACGAGGAGGGATGGCAGGAAAGGTGCTGCCAGAATCCAGAAAATTCACAGGAGTCTGTTATGAGAAACAGGAGTCTTAGACTGCAGTGCTAACAGGCAAGACACCCATTGGTTTCCCAAATGCTACTCAACAAACTGCTTTTGTTTTCTGTTCTTTCATCTGGAATACAACTAATGATCAATAGGAGCTGTAAAAGGGAAACATTTTTGTTTGATCTTGTAGCTCATTACATGAAGACTCACTTAGAAAAAAGTAAGCTGGAGTCTATGAGATCTATCAGCCAAGGACTGAATTTCGAACTCGTCTTCAAATATAAATATTGAAATAGTATCGTGCAGGGAAAAACACGAGCATGGAGTAATTCTTTGTAAGGTTTACTTATACTACCACTATTATGGCACTTTTATTAAAACAGTAATACTTTGTTAAGATTTCTCATTCCAAACAAATGCATACTTACATGCAATCACACAGTTACACATAGTGTAACACATTTCCAGAAAAGCTGAGATATTTTTCCTGCTTCCCATTATTATGTACATTCTAAACCATCCTAGCTTTGGGCCTTAATATTAGTTTAATACCTCCTGTGTAGTCATTTCATTTGGATTTTTTAAAATTCCAGCCTTTCTAAGAAGGAAAGAAGACAATTTGGACAATCACTGTCCCTTAGATTTACAGTAACAGAAGCTTAACATGTATTTGACAGTTGGCCTTACAGATGGAAAGTACCCACAGTAGACAAAGTACACTGAATTACTCCCCAACTTTCTTTTGTAAGGATGAAAGCAGCTAACAAATGAATAAAATCAACTGGCTTCCTAGAATATTGAGGTTACGTGGAATCTTAGTCCACTGCACATACTTGGCATCCCCCTTAAACAAATGCCCAGCTGTGCCGAAACTTACATAAGCAGATGCCTCAGCCTATGTGTTGAGGAAAAGAGTCTACTTGACTAAATCTTTTATGAAATGATAGACCGTAGCCTAGATATACTCCATGTAGATTTGATTCTGCAGAGTGCTAAGAAACAGCAGTCATCTCAGCAATTAGAAGTGAACATCCCTCACTGCTATTATGCATTAGTGAAATCGTAATTTATTACATGGCACTGACCTCCTATTAGGAAATAAAAGTCATTACCAAAGCTATCGCTGAGATGACTAATATTTTAGAGTACTATCCAAAAAGAGTCTCAGATGTCTGGCAAGAAAATACGTTACATATTACAACTATCTGAACTTCTACTATACTTTTCATATTAGTGATAAAATGTGTTACAGAGTTTGGAAAATATTGTAAGCATTTTTCCCTTTCACATTCTTAGTGTTTATTGCTATTCCCTTCTTTAAAAGCCCAGTGTTTTTTCCCTATGTGTTAGGAAATGGAGAGTAACTTCTCTGAAAACAGATATCTGAAGTGAAAAATAAAGAAGATCCATCAGAGGAGGACTGCCTTCTACCAGGCCTCAAAAATCTCATGCCTAAATTAAAATTGGATCTATAAAAAGCAAAGTGAATCAATGAAATGCTCTTGCCATGTAACTTAAATCATCAGCATGTTTTGTCAGTCAAAAAATATTCAACTATATTGGCACAAAAAAAAAGGATGCAGAATGGCTGTTAAACTTTTTAAGCTGCTATTCATGGGTCTTTTCTTCATGTGCAGTTAAAGTTAAGAATGTAAACGGTGACTGTCAAAAGTACGTAAGCTCACATCAAGACTTTGTAATCACTTTACTAGAACAAGAATATGCAAATAAAATCATAAACTTGTACACCAAAAATTTATGACAGTAGTATTAAAAATATGAGACAAATGCAAGTGTATTTAACTTATGCATAGAAATTCTTCAGTCCATGTATACGTATACACATACCTAATATTATACCCGTCAAGTAGTACCATACAGTTATTGACCTTAATGCCCAACAAATCAACAACTCTACCATTGCATTAGATTGGTTAATTTCTTCCATTAAATCTTGCCTAAAAGGAAAAGAATCATCAGGAAGCTACACCCCAACGTGTTCCAATTTTATCACCAAATTATAGAACTAAACACAGGGGGGAGACTGTATTGCTGTGCCTTGTTTTCTTTTCCCTGTCAGCATTAATTCAGTTATATCTCAGTAGTCACTCATGTTAAATCATTCACATCTGTAAACTCTCAGGTCTATAATCTCCTCCTAAGCCTCTGTTACCTTCTGGATTCTCATCTTCACTGTGCATATATCAGAACATCATTAATTATCTCAGATCTTGGCCAAATGTCTTCCAGTCAATTTGGTAGCTGCAACTAAGATTGAAGATGAGCAACAGCCTTAATATTTTTCATCTGCAACTGCTTAATTCTTTCATATTCTTCTCCTGCATTTCTCCTATTGACAGAAACATTTTCTTGAGTTTTAGAAAAGTTTATAGAATGAGATGGAAAAAAGTGCATTATTTTGCAAGTTATTCTTGAATCCAACCAGCAGTTAAAAAAAAGAAACTAATTATAAGGGAATGGTACTGATTTTAATAATTGATTTAAGTAATCCTTTTTCCTTTCTGTATAAAAGTCTGGAAACCATTTTAAATACAGAAAAAAAGGTATATTAAACAGAACTTGTTTTTAAATCAGTCCATTATTTTAGAGAAGGGTACAGGGTAGTAAATAACCAAGTAGTCTCACATTAAAGATGTTCCGAGAAACAAACAAACAAACAAAAACATGTCTGTTTGCAATGGTTTTCCATAAATTCGAATATTTTTCTCCATAATTTTCTTATATACCTATATAAGATGTGATAATTAAAATCTCTGTGAAAACAACTATGTGGGTTTCTCATACTGGATAGCAAATGCTAACTCACATGCACCCAATGCTGAGAATACTCTTCAAACTTGTTAATAGGAGAAAATCTTCTCATGAGGCAACTATTAAATCATTACTATGATTCTCTTTCTACCCACACTGCATTTAATAAATTTATTTTAAGTCTCTATGAAAAACCATGATGAAAGATCACCAGATTTCACAACTGCTGCTTTGCTTCACCCACTCACTGTATCTGCACTGTACTTCCTCCACTCATCTCAGGACCAGCTTCAGAGTCAATGTCCTGATCTCAGACGCTCCAGCAAAGGCGAGGCCTTGAGCTATTGGGCAAGACACCTAGAGTGCTCCAGTATTATTTACAGCTTAAATATTCCCAGTTAAAGAAATAATGCCAAAACATACACCCATATGACCTAATACGTCCTGTAATTCCTATTACTCAGGTTTTCGTCATGAAAAACTGACTACCTGTCAAGTACAAAAAGGCCCATGGAAGACCATGCCAATAAGAGGCCATACTAGAAGTCCTGCAAGAACGTTAATTCTGCCTTTTAACAGGTAAAGCAATAACAATATACAGGCAAAGCAAAACAAGAAATCCATTCACCACTTCCCATGGACTGGATGGTGTTCTCCATGTCCAGGGAAGCAGGACTCCATCATGTCTAACACTGACTTGGGAAGACAAACACCATCACTCTGAATGTTCTCCACTTCCTTCTTCTTCCAGCTTTATATATTGAGCATGAAGTCATATGGTCTGAAATATCCTTTGCCTCAGCTGGGGTCAGCTGTCCCACCTGTTTCCCCTCCCAGCTCCTTGTGCGTCTCCAGTTTAATTCCGAAGAGAGGAAAGGAAAGAATTTTCCCTTGTCACACCAAAAACCTCAGTCACTGCTTTGGTGCTGGAGGCCTCTATCTATATAAAAAGGACAAGCAGGCTATAAATTACAAAATGGTAGCAATAGTAACTCAGTAAGCAGCTGACATGCTGCTTTCAACCTGCCATGTTTCTGTCTCGGAAGAAAAATAGAACTTCATAGCATTTTTATTTTGCTGCCAGGTACTTGAAGTGCCATGAATAATGCTGACAGGGGATGCCTCCAAACCTGCAGAACTTCATTTTATATGTTCTAAAATAGTAGAAAGGAAGCCACAGATGCCTACACAAACTCTGAGAAATACTCTCTAATTATAAATTACTTGAGTATCTTATTCAAGTGTTTTGGAGTAATCCTGTGCAAAGTGTTCAAGTTCCTGTCTTTCACAGTTACATTCACAAAATCATTGTTTAGGGTGGAAAAGATCTTTAAGATCATCTGTATACTGTGAAAATGTCTGTTTCCAGGTGAATGTGGTTTATTGGATGTTTTCACAGAATGACCTAATTGTTAAGGTTGGAAGAGACCTCTGGAGATCTTGTAGTACAACCCTCTTGCCAAGGCAGACTCAATTCTAAGGGGGTCTTGGCCTTCCTCCTTGAATCCCTGCATACTCTTATGATGCTCCTATAGTCCTCGCACACGGTCTGTTCTCGTTTCTACATCCCATAAATTTCTTTCTTGCATTTGCAATTTACTAGGAGCTTCCTGCTGATCCATGCAGGTATCCTGCCACCTTTGCCTGATTGTCTGATCAAGGGGGATACACTGCTCTTGAACCTGGAGGAAGTGATGCCTAAATATTGACCAGCTCTTTTGGACCCCCTTCTCTCCTAGAGCTCTAACCCATGGAATTCCTTTAAGGAGGTCTTTGAAGAGGCCAAAGTTGGCCTCTCTGGGGGGTCCTAGTCCTGTTTGCTGCTTTGCTTCCTCCACACAGGATCCTGAGTTCCACCATCTCACGGTCACTTATAGCCAAGGCTACTCCCAGTCTTCACATCGTCAACCAGTTCCTCCTGGTTTTTAAGTACAAGGTCCAGCAACACACCTTTCCTCTTTGGCTTCTCCATTGTTTGCACCAAAACATTACTTCAATCATCTGCAGGAACTTTCTGGACTGTGTGTTCCAAGCCACGTTGTCCCTCCAGCAAATATTAGGGTGACTGAAGCTCCCCAGGAGAAACATGGCCTGTGACCATGAGGCTTTTGCCACCTGCTCACAGAAAGTCCATAAAACTCCTCCTCCTGATCAGGTGGCCTACAGTAAACACCCACAACTGTGTCACCCGTATTAGCCTGCCCCTTAATTCTTACCATAAACTCTCAGATCATTTGTCTGTCCCTGGGTAGAGGTCAGTGTATTCTAATTGGTCTCTCACATAAAGAAGAAATCCACCACTTCACCTGTCTAAAAGTACACAGCCATCTATGACAACATTTCAGTCATGTGAGCTATCCAACCACGTCTCAGTAATTGCAGTGAGATCCCGGCCTTCTGACCACACATAGACGTCTAGTTCTTGTTTACTGCCCATGCTGCATGCATTTGCATACAGGCACTTCAGAGAGGTAACCACGCAGCCGTGTTCTCTAGAAGGTATATAAGAGGATTCACCATAACCATAAACATCCTTGATACGTTTAGCCCTTTGATCCTCATCTTGAGAGGCAGTCAAGGAACATCTGTTGCTGCCCTGGTTTGTACGACCTATTCCCCAGGAGGAAGCAAGGGCATGAGCAGTACCACTTCAGATCCTGCCCCCAAGATCTTTAGTTTAAAGTCTGTCTCACCAAACTGGCCGACCCGCTGCCAAAGAGTCCCTATTCCCTTTTTTAGACATGTGGATCCTATTGCTCCCTAACAGGCCACAGTCATTAAAGCACAACCCACTGTCACAAAAGCCAAAACCTTCTAGACTGCACCAGCCACAAAACCAGATGATGATCTCCATTATGTATCTGTTTCTGGCTGTCCCTGTTTCTCTAACCAGTAGGATAGGTAAGAACATGACTTAAGGACCAATATTTTTCACCTGCCCCACCAGGGCTTTATAATCTTCCTTGATCCTACCTATTTTTTGGCTTGCAGCATCATTTGTACCCACATGAAAAAGTAATAGCAGGTAGTATGCCATGCTCTTGGCAATCTGGGGTACCCTCTTTGTTTGGGCTGCCTGGGTATGTGGTGGAGTCACTGCCCCTATATTCTTCCCCACAGTCAATAAGGAATGGAGGTTGTCCTTGCCCCTCCTTTTGCCATTTATGTATATATAAAAATATTTGTTATTATCCTTCACAGAAGTGGAAAAATTAGGTTCTAATAGGCCTTTCGCCTCTCTAATTTTCTTCCTACATGACTTAACAACATCCTTAAACATTTCCTGCCTCTCTTTCCAAACGTGATACACTCTCCTTTCTTCCCTTAGTTCTTTCAAAAGCTCATCAGGCTGGTCATCCTCCCTGTCAGCCCATCTTTCAGCACATAGGGACAGTCTGTTCCTGTGCCTTCAAGACTTTTTTCTTGAAGTACATCCATTCTTCCTGGACCCCTTTGTTTTTAAGGGCTGTTTCCCAAGGTATTCTCTGAATCAGTCTTTTGAAAAGACCAAAGTGTGCCCTCCAGAAGTCCAGAGTGGAAGTTTTGTTGATGCCCCTCATTGTTCCAACAAATATCAAGAATTCTATTACTTCATGGTCACTGTACCCCAGATGGCCTCCAACTACCACATCTCCCACCGCTCCTCTCTGTTTGCAAACAGCAGGTCTAGCAGAACCCCATCCCTGGCAGGCTCACTCACCAGCTGTGACAAGAAGCTCTCCTCCATACACTCCAATAACCTCCTGGACTGCCTCTTTTCCACTGTTGAGTTCCCACCAGATATCTGACAGGTTAAATCTCCTACAAGAACAAGGGCTGGCGATCTTGAAACATCCTCCAGCTGCTTATAGAATAATTCATTAATCTCTTCATCCTGGTTGGATTGGACTTCTGCATAAATCCACAAATTACAGATTTTACAAGCAAATTTAAAATAATGTAAGTATGAAGAGGAGGTAATTACTCACTGAAACATCAGTGCTCAGCTTTTCACATATCTTAATTAGCTGCACTATAAATTCCTCACATGAGAATGACATTCAATATCCCTCAATTCACAGTACTGCAGGAGGCCCAATTAAAAAAAATAAAATAATAAAAAAATCAGATCACTGAACTTAATGCATTGCTGTTGACACTGGCAGCTTATGTTCTCTAGCACTTAAACTGGTACTACAAGTAACAGTGATCCTAAAATTTGGATTAGGCACAATAAATGAATATAACATAAATTAATCAGTGAGATTAACAACCATTGTTGGAGACTGAATCAATCAAGAGCATGAACAAGCAACTAGAATTTTCATTATTCAAGAACTAAAATAACACCATCACTAAATTCAGAATGTGATGTTATTACTGTATTTTTACATGGACTAACTTTACTGCTCAGTTAAACTGGGCTGAGGTTGCAGCTCCATTTAATGGAAAAAAGGAACTTTTGAGGTAGAGGGTTCTTAAATTAATTGTTTCACCCCAGTGCTACTTCGTGACTTTTAACTGAAAGAACACTGCAGAACACGGAGCTTTTTGACTTTGGAAAGGTATAGGTAGCTAAAGAAACTGAAAAAATAGGCCAATAGATTTTAGTGTTCATTTGAAGTACTAATGAAAAGTGACAGTAAGTAATTTTCTCTAATATTTTTTCTTCTCTGACTTCATTGCCCATATCCTTCAAGACAACTTTAACAACTACTTCAATCATCACTTAAACACAAAAGGTTTATAATGGCATGCCATAGGAATTGGAAAAAAAAAAGGTTTTTAAACGATGGTTTTTGTTTCATATTATGAAAAAATCTGATTTTTCTAGACAGTAAAAGACAGAAAGCATTATTTAAGGAAGACTGTCTGAAAAACCGCTTACATTTACTGGTGACTATTACAGAAGTACAAATTTAATTACACTTGTACTGAAAACATGAAGTCTCCATAGCTCATTTATTCTATATAGAAACCTGTATCATTTCTACAGAAGTAATCTTATCTTGTAAATTATATTGCTAATCCATCAAATTCATATAGCACAGTATTCCTATTCATTAGGGATTCACTTATAAAACTGACAATTTGGCACAGTCTGTACTCAGCATAACAGGACAAGTTAGAACAAAAATTGAATCATAGAGAGAGGCAAGTTCAAGTCAGTGAGGATAAAGCATGCTGACAGGACAGCAATAAAAGAACACTCAGTTTTTTCAGTATCTGGCTTAGAACTCACCAAATTCTTCTATTTTGTTCCAACACTGCTATCCTGAGCATTAAACACTAAAATGAAAATAAAAATGTTTCTTCTATCTAAAAAATGTATAAATCTTCTATTTAAAGAAAAACATTTAAATGTCACAATTCTGAAATACCTGGAATCAAACAGAAATTTCCAAAAACCTGCACAGAGTCCTTGGAAACAAAATGCTTGTTTCAGGAGGACTCACAAAGGGTTCAGCAGGACCAAAGGGCAAGAATTACATTTTGCCAACTGGCCAAAAGGCCAAAAATGACGTTGTTCCATTATAGCAAAGAGGAACACAGAAAATGGAAGCAACACAGCAAAGTCAGATGGATGCATTTGAAAATATTACTGGCAGCTCAGAACTGAACTTCTTTTTCAGCTGAAAACCTCCAGATACATTCAAGGAACAAAATAATTTGCAGCTTCAGCTAGACAGGAAATTCTAACCCCTCTCAGATGGCAATAGAGATGAGGCAAAGGAGACAGACTTCATCTGCTGCACTTCTCAGCAAAGTTTTAAAATTTTATTTTGGCTTGAATTGATTTTTGGGCCACCAGGTACAACTCTCTGTCTGTTTAGAAAGATCTCTTTGGAAGGTCCTGCCTTACCTTTACATATTCAGCTTATCATACTGGGGTCCTATGCTTTTCTCATTTATTTCTCTCAAGAGGTCAAGAAGAGTGATCTAGGAAATAGTGTAAGACTGATTCAGAGAGCACCTACCAGCCAGATGCTCTGCACAATGGAGAAAAATATATTCTCTGAAAGAGTGATTGAGTGTTTTAGAACACTGTGGAAGATGGTATGAGGAGCAATATAATGTACTGCATCAGGAGTCCTCAGCTCAATCATGCACTTCATGAATATCCTCCAGTAAGAAAACACTAATTCAGTTTGCTCTTACCTGTTTCCAAACTGGCAGTAATGAGGAAAGTGCCAGACACAGTGGTGCAGCACCTGAAGTGGTGAAGCACCAGGGTATGTGCAGCAGGATAGGTGCCTCAGGACCAGCCTTCCACCGTCACACCAGAAATACCCAGCTTGGGAGCATACTTGCATTCTGATCTTTTTTCAAAAAAATCATGGACAAGCCACGATGATTATTTTTACAAATATGTAGTAAAATTAAATTTTGAGAAATATCTGGATCAACAATAAATAAACAGGAATGTAAAGAACTTAAATATGAGAAAGATTTATTTTTTAAAATGGCAGATGGGTTCCCTGACAGGA
Organism: Machaerirhynchus nigripectus; assembly: GCA_013397975.1. Lineage (NCBI taxonomy): Eukaryota > Metazoa > Chordata > Aves > Passeriformes > Dicruridae > Machaerirhynchus > Machaerirhynchus nigripectus. The sequence continues at coordinate 150,537 of VZRQ01008179.1, forward strand.
AATCTATTCTAGATAGATCTATTTTCTAATCTATTCTATTTCTATTCTAAATATTCCTAATCTATTTCTAATCTAAATCTATTTTCTAATAAACCAGTCTTGGTGAACAAAAGATTTAAGAAATAGTTTGAATGTAACATTTTAGAGAGCTTCTCCAGAATAGTTTCTTGGGAAAAAACCATGCAAACAGCTGTGCAATTTTTTGCATTTTGAGGGCATAAAAGAGGTGAGACAGGAGCCTAGTCTCCATAAGCAGATTAGCTAAATTCATGAAGAAATGTATGCACTTCTGCTTTGCAGTGCTGCTCTGCAACATTTCTGCAACTTGAAAAAACTTGGCAAAAAAATTCCCTAAATTACGCAATATCTAATCCTAATATAATCACAGCAGAAAAACAGTTTTTGTATAATTATGTTTATGAATATTTTTCTGTCTCTCAGCATGATCTGGAAAATGATAGAAGACCTGCAACTGGCAAGAAGAGGAAGTATCCCTAGCCTCAAGCAATGAAATGTTTTAGCAAGAGATGACCAGCTCATGGGACAACTATGGATCAACAGATTCTCAAATCACTCTGTTCTCACCATTTAACATTAATTCTTTTTAAAAGCAGAGTATCTTCCATTCCACGGATGTTCTATTCTTGACAATAGATTAATGTCACATATGACTTGCCAAGTAGCCATCAATACAGCCTACATAACAATGCTCTCTCCACTTTCATATTTCATGATGGGCACATCTGACTCATGGATCTCACTTGTTCTACTTACTTCTATTTTATTGTCCTCTACCAAGAATATTTTACTATTCTGCTAAGTTCATTTCATAACTGAACAGTGACATTACTAGATGATGTCATGGTTAATGACATTATTAGGAGAAACTGGATCATAATAATAGACAATTCATTTCAGATTAATGCAGTTTGCCAAAGGCTCCATCTGACTGGACTGCTGCCTCTGAAAGTGCTGTCCCTCAGCCACATCAGAAGTGTCCCTGGATCCTCTGCACAGATACAAGAGACAGAGGGTGGCACCCCTGATGTCTGAGCTGCCCTCTGGGGAAGAGGGGCAGTCACCCAAAACCATCCTCTGAAGTTACTCAGTGAAATAAGCAGAGAGCAATTCTCTCAGGCCGTCTGTTGTATCAACAGTGTTTATTGGCAAGGCAACACAGACTCCAAGGTTGAGCAACATCACCAGGGAAGTCTGTAGTCCTCAAGACCAACCAAAAGATTGATTAAGTTTCTAGTACTGCCAGAACCCCCCTCCAAAACATGTACTTTCATCTCACTTTATGATTTTCATATATGATGAGTATTTTTACCAACACAAATGAATCTCTATTCCCCCCGCCCTACCCCCTTAAAATTTTGAGCAAAATACTAGGCCTTTTATTTGGATGCTCAGTAATAAGTTGCTGGTTTTGATGTTGAATTACTTCATTTATTTTTTGAAATATGCTAGATCTCTAAAGTGCTAATTTCATATTCAAGTTTCAAAGACTCCATATAGTTCCATGTTCAAGTAACTCGCCTGCACCTGTTTAAGCACCAAATATATCAGTCACTAAACATGAGACCACTTTATGTCATACACAACTTTCCTGTTCATAGTCTAATATGTTCAATTAGCAACCAGACCAATTTAGGGCTCACATTTCTGTTCTACATTAACTTTACTCACTTGAATATTACTTAATCTTAGATATAGAAAATAGTAACGTATTCAATCTCCCTTCCCTCTCTTTTTGTAATGAGCATTTTTTATACATTTTGTAATTTTCCTGTTTAACATAAAGGGACAGACATACACTCTGGTTTGATACTGCAAACATTATATAATCAGAGAATCACAGAATAACCTGAGTTGGAAGGGACCTATAAGGATCATCGACCTATAAGGGCCAACTCCTGGCCCTGAACAGCACCATACTCAAGTCACACCATATGCCCAAGAGCATTGTCCAAATGCTTCCTGAGCTCTCTCAGGCTTGATGCTGTTACCACTTCCCTGGGGACCCTCTTCCAGTGCCCAATAACCCTCTGGGTGAAGAACCTTTCCCTAATATCCAGCCTAAACCTTCCCTGACACAACTTCAGGCCATTCCCTCAGGTCCTGTCACTGGTCACCAGAGAGAAGAGATCAGTGTCTGCCCCTCCTCTTCCCCACACAAGGAAATTGTAACTGCGATGAGATCTCCCCTCAGTCTCTTTTTCTCCAGGCTGAATAGACCAAGTGACCTCAGCTGTTTCTCATACAGCTTCCCCTCAAGGTCCTTCACCGTCTTTGTTGCCCTCCTTTGGACATTATCTAATTGCTTTATATCTTTCTTGTACCGTGGTACCTAAAACCACCCCCAGCACTTGAGACGAGGCTGCTCCAGTGCAGAGCAGAGCGGGACAATCCCCTCCCTTGCCCAGCTGGCGATGCTGGGCCTGATGCCCCCCAGGACACGCTTGGCCCTCCTGGCTGCCAGGGCACTGCTGAGTCATATTCAACTTGCCACGGACCAGGACCTCCAGGTCCCTTGCTCTGTCTCTGCTTTCCAGCGTCTCATTCCCCAGTCTGTCC
>VZRQ01008179.1:186055-218581 GCA_013397975.1 Machaerirhynchus nigripectus
TATATATATATATATATATATGTATATATGTGGCATTACTCTTAAGTAGTTTAATCTAAATTTACAAAACAAATGTACCACTCAAAGCTAAGCACTGTGCTTTTTTAAAAAAAATATTTTCTAATACTTTTGCAGCCTATGACCCAAAGGCCAAATTTCTCCAGTACTTTAGATCAAATAAAATTTCTGGTTTGGTTTTGCTAATTTATTGAAAAAAAGAAAAGGAAGTTACTTGGTTGCTTCTGATATTTAGATCATTATATATATGTACCAGTATTTAGAAATAATTAATTTTTTAGTTAACTCCTCCATTTGAAACACCCTTCCTTCTCCCATCGTTCAGAATACAGCAAAGATGGTAATATTTTGAAATACATACCAGACATTTATGGAGACAGTATTTGTTTGGAGATGGCCTTAGGCTCAAAGGCTGAGCATGATTATGGTCTTCTCAGCCTGGAACCACCGTTTGGATGTTATTTTGCTTTGTCCTTCCTCAATGTTTCTTCAGCCTGAATTATTATGGATTTGTGTTTCCTTTTTTTCATCTGAGTTATGTTTCAGATGGCAAAGTTCTTAGATATAACACAGTTTTTAAGTACAGCCTCAAAAGTTGTTTTTTGCTTGTTTGTTTCTCCACAATAACAACGGAACATTGGCATCCCACTAATGAGATTCAGGTCTTGGCATGGTGAACAGTATCTCAGATGACTTCTCCCCAACCTGTTGTAAGCAAGTATCATACTATGAAGACAAACATACACTCTTTAACTGCTCTTGTCCATGGTTATTTTTACCTGAAACCTTCTAATTGAGTTTCAGCATGAGACAAGAAATATAGTATAGAACACTGAAGCCAGGATAACTGAGAGCTTTGAAATTTTAAAAGTATTTAAACTGTGTAATATGATTTGAAGCTTCAGGCAAACTTAGCTATAAACAGTATTATAAACGCTACCTTCACCCACAAGTACACAATAATGAGAACATTTCTTCTTGGATTTTATATGGATAATTATGCTCCTGCCACATACAGCTCCTCTAATGTGATTAAACACCTTAAGCATCTCACAAAGCCAATTGCAGCATAGCTCTGCAAAATGCTTCATTGCCTTAATGTAGTTTTGAGTATATTTAACCACCTATTGAAATTTTTGGGATGTAAAAATGATAATAGAGATTCAGCCATTAATCTATGATAGCGCAGGCTTCCAAATATTCTCCTGAAGCAGGAGAACCTTCTGTACGGGAAAGTACCATGGAGATTGTAAGTTGCACTGTTACGAAATGTTGATATAATTTACTGGAGATTGATTTCCCTTCATTTCATGTACATCTTTGTCTTTAATATTTTAACCATATTGCTAGCTTTCTCCTCATGTTCTTTAGCTATTTGTTTGACTGTTGTTTTTGATCCCTAACACAGTTCTTCTGATGACATCAACAAGAAGGTCTAATGCAGCTCCTGGGAATAAAGAAAAGAAAAAACCAAGTCACAGAGCTCAGCACTGATGTATATAGGTGTATGTGCAGCACTTCAAATCCTGTAGTCAGCCCATATACCAGTCTACATGTGATGGTGGGAGATCCAGCAAAACATTCTCACAGCTGAAAAGAAGCAGGCTGCCCCTATTAGAGAGCTATGCATCAAGATCTGGCACTCCTGATGTTAGCAGACATTTTTCACCTTCAGAAAGGGAAAGAACAGAGACTAATGGCTTTAAACTGAAAGATGGTAGATTTAGACTAGGTATTAGTAAGAAATTCTTCACTGTGAGGGTGGTGGGCACAGCAATAGGCTGCTCAGAGAAGCTGTGGATGCCCCAGCCCTGCAACTATTCAAGGTCGGACTGGAGAGGCTCTGAGTAATCTGATCTAGTGGGAAGTGTGTCTGCCCATGGCAGGGAGTTGGAACAAGATGACCCTGAAGGTGCTTTCCCCCAACCTTTCTATGAATCTATGATTCAGATTGCACTCCTGAATATACAGGTAATACAGTTTGTTTGTTTTTTTGTTTTTTTTTTTTCCTTTTAATGAGTTCTGGCCCAGTTTTCCATCATCAGTATTAGCACTAAATAACAGTATTGTTAGGGTTAAATTTTAGTATTAATTTAGAAGTTTTCAGAGTGAATCTTTTCGGCAGTAGTACCTGACAGCTTTCAGGTCTCTGTTAAAGCATCACCAGTGGTGAACCTCCTTTTCCATTCCTGCTAGTTCTTTCAGGTGTCTCCTGTTGACTCTGCAGAGATTTTTGAGGAACCGAGTGAGTGTGTGCACCGAACACTGCAATACCCAGAACATTTACTGATCTTTACACTTAACCTATTTTTATTTCAACTACCATTGAATAAATTTGGAGAGAATGACTTTTTTTTCCCTCTCAAACTTTTACTTAATCACAGATCATCCCTGCTTAAACTCATTTCTGCCCCCAACAGCCTTCTATGCTCTCAATATCCTAAACAGATATAAGCATTATAGTGTTTTTTCCATTAATATTGCTGACATTCAGAGTTGCCTCCTGATTCTGCAAGTGGCACTGGGGTGCTAAAATGCAATGAGCAATTTCAATTCCAGTTGAAATAAAAAACTGTAGAGGACTCATCTCCTTCGTTTCCTCCTCATCCCAGCACTGGTTTTAGGAGGAGTAGCAAAGGAAAAGGTTGATTAGAGAATCATTTGGAGCGTCTGTGTAAATATATATATACATAATCTGAATCATGCTGTCTTTTCTGTTCTTTTATCAAACTGTCAAGCTCCTTTAATTATAATTTCATACAAATTTCTACTTTGGTTTCTTTCTATTCAGGAATTAGTAATAAAGTACAAATACAAAGCAATAAATTCTTTATTAGTATAAAGAGAACAACCTGTATAAACCCACATAATGACTCCTTCTTGTTTTGAACATGTTACATATATCTATGTATTAGACAGATTGTCTTTTCCTAAATAAATACTTCCATAGACCATAGTAATTTCAGGCACAGAATGTAAATATTTCAGTTTTCAGTCTTTGCAGTTCATCACATGGTCTTATATTACCCTTTATAGAAGACTAGCCAAGTTTAGTGTATTTTAAGGAATAAGCAGTATTTCTTGAATGCTAAGATTTCTGGAGTACTGGCTTGAGATACAATTGTGTCAATTCTAAACTTCGTTATTTTAATGAGCTCTAGTACTATGTCTGTTTTTCCCTGTTGTTTGACCTCAAATATCTCTCTTTACTGCATTTCAACCTGAACATACCATGATCTGACATGATACTAGCCCTGGACCTGCCTTGTTTACGTACCCATCTGCTCTGCATCTCCCAAAGAAGTTAATTGCTGTTTTTTTCCTAGAAAAAACCCTTTACTGTTTCTTTATTTTTGGCCAGGGTTTTCTAAGACAGTACTTAGTAATCTAAATACATATTTTCCTTCCCCTTTGCAAAACTTCCGTTCTAGGGAAACCGTTGTTTGCATTTCTACTGCTTGCTCTTGGCACATTTTGAATTTCTTCAACCAGGAGTGAATCTAGCAGCTATATTACATGGCTTCTACAGGCTATAAAACTGGTTGTGTATAGCTGCCTGATTCTTTCTCTGAGTCATATCCTTTAAGCTGTTTCCCTATCTAAGGGCATTGAAAGCTATCTGGTATGGAATTCAAAAATATCTTGGTTCTTAATTTTAACTAAAAACTCTAGTGCCTATTTTGTCTGCAAATTCAGCCTTCTTGTTATAGCTGCCTATCAAGTTACCCAAATAAAAGATCACTTGGCTGTTTCTGCCCTTTTTTTTTTCTTTCGATTTGGCTATCTCAGTACCTTTTTTTTTTTTCCAAATTTCTGGCAGCACTGAGAATCAAGAGATTTCTGTAACTGTGTAACTGTGCTCTAATTGAAGCACCTAATAAGGTTTTTGCTTTGATGTATCCTTGCAACTGCAGTCTTATTTGACTGCCACCTTTCAGGCTTTGAGAACCTTTGTTTTGAGCCACAGTGGCCCCTTGTCGCAGTCCTAGAGTAACAAGATTTTAATCACAGCCCCAAAATTCTGGTATTTGTCTCTGACATGACAAAGCTACTGTTATCTCTTTATCTTTGATTTCCAAAGTCCTCCTCAGTACTAGGAGCCATCTTTGTACCTGTCATTGCTAGTTTATTCACTACTATGAGCTTCTCTCTTTTTTCTTCTTCTTTAAAAATATTTGGGTATTGTGTTTTGTTTTATTTTATTTTACTTTTATTTTGTTCTGGCTCCCAGAACAATGACCACCTTGGCAAAAGTTACTGATGCCACTGTCGTATTGCCATCCACACAGCCACAGAGCCTATGCTCTCTGCATGTTCAGGGCAGTTTCCTGAGTTTACCTTGTTGCTTTTCTGTTCTCCCCATTCTTTACCTCTTCCAGAGCTGCTGATCACTTGCATGCTGGATAAATGACAAGACCATCTGCTGCTCTTCTTTGGTCTGCATCCATTATCCATCTCCCTTGTGACTGCATTAATCCAAATATAAAGCACATTTGGGAAAGGAGGAAGGAATAAAAAAAATGTTTCTACCAACTAAGTCCTTATGAGCACCACATTCACTGATCCACTGTGACCACAATGCTCCCTTGCTGCTATCACATAACCTGTGAATTGGGAATGATAAAAGGAGAAATAGCTCTGAGCATATATTCTGCCCCCAGAGACTAGCAAAGGCAAATGATAACTTTATTCCTTTCCTTAATGCTCAAACAGTAACAAGAATGCATGCTGTGTCCCTCAGCTCTGCTAACACTGTGGTGGATGTGCCAGCAGTGGCAGACACAGGGCAGGGCCCTTAGACATGAGCCATGCCACTTGGATTATCCTGAGGTAGGACAGTGCGCTGTATCAGTGGGAAATGCTATGTGGTGCTGCTTCTGGTGCACAGGTTTCATGCCAGCAGGTGCCAGCAGTGAACACTCCAGGACAAACTGCACAGGTTGGAGGAGGCTTTCACCCAAAGGTGCCCTCTTACATGCTAATAGAAGTACAGAATGGACCCCAGACTTCTTAGTCACTGCTTTGCTGTTTGATCTGCTCATAAGTAAACTGTCTTCCATAGCCAAGTTATCTGCCAGCTTGTTCTTCCCACACTGGTAAGGGAGTTGGAAGCTGTGGGAAGGAAAGGCTCTCTCTTCTCTTTGTGAACTCTGGTAACTGAGGGAGCTCAGCCTCCTTCTTTACTTCTCCATGAGTGTGTATTGTAGGTTGAGGTGGAGATTTTCAGAGCAGGTCCACTCATCACTCCTGCCATAATCCCTCATCTTTGGGTGCCCCATACCTAAACAGCTTCACTAGGAATGTGCCAAGACTGAGATGGATTTAGAGATCAATGAAACTGCTTTCTCAAATGCTACAGGACATTCACAGGCGAACTAAGACCAGTGCAGATGACGCTGGAGCAAGAATCACTTGTCAGTAGTTCAGACAGCACCAAGTGTCAGAACAACAAACCTCCAGCAGCTTGTGGGGATAAGAAAAAACAGTGCTTCTCCTCATCTCTGGTTAGAGAGGAGACAACACTTCTCATGTGTTGTCTGCACCTACTCCCACACATGATTGCCTTCTGGAAATCCTGCAGTTATTCACAAAATTGTGAAGTTGTTATTGTTAAGACTTTTTTGCACCTTGTGTTGTAGTTTAGAGCAGGGAAATTGGAAATAACATTGTAAATAAACTACCCCAAGATGCATGCTTCTGTTTTAGTAATGGAGCTGTAATTAAATGTGAATACATGTTCTAGTGTAATCCCAGAGAAGGTCATGTATTTAGTAAAACTGCAATCCTTGTTTTAAGATCATAACTAGAAACTCTAAGTTCTAACAATTCCTTTTTTTTTTTCCATGGGAAAGAATTCATGTACAACTGCTTTATGATTTGTTTTAAAGTGTTTATGATATGATTTTTTTAACCATTATTCTGCTGTGGGCCTTGATCATCCTGTTGGTATTTTGGATATTTTCTCTTTGTCTTCTGGCATTTGAGTCAGCTTTTTAACATTCTGTAGTTTCACTATAATTTATGTCTCCTTTTGGATGGCATTTAATCTGAGAAGGAAAACATTTACTGGCCCATTAAATGACTAAGGCTGGAAATGAAGATTTTCATTGTATCTCCTTAATGAATTTTTCTATAAGCCACAACTGTATTTTTTTATAATACACCAGTTAGTAAAAAAGAGTCTTATTTACTTACCCAAAACATTGCAACATTGTGCTGCTCTTAATAAAGTAGAAGAAAACAACTTTATTTTTACTTCAGCCGACATGGAAGATAAACACAGATAATTCACTTATAAACTACTTCTATATCAGGCTTCTTACAAAAATCTGATATAGCCCCATCTAGAAATTACCAGTGATTGCAAAGATGAACACAGCATTCAGGGCAATACACACAGTCAACTCCAGGCCAATACTGTATGGTACCTGGTGGGTATTAGAGCTTTCTGAGGGAAAGAACTTGATATACCTGATTATGATCCATATGTGATACAGAACTTCATGATTTTCAACATCTCAAAGTTAGCCAACACAAACTGATAGTAAAAGAACCATTATTATCTAAAGATTGTTTTACTACTAGTTCAAATAAGGCTGGATGTTGAGGCCGACAGATCTTAATTTGGACATGGTTAGCTTCTATTAGTGAGAAAAGCCCATGAGAAGAAAACAATCAGCTTTACCCAGGGAAATGTAGTATCAACAGAAGTACGGAATCCAAACAATAGAAAGAGGAAACAGCAACACACCTGCACCTGTTATTTTTCTGAATGTCTGAATGCATATGGTATAGGTAACCAATAGTATTATATTGTAGTTAAATGATTGCCAATGGATCCATTGTTGTAATTTAGTAGCCAATGAACTTGTAACACGAATGCTAACACGAATGATTATAGAATAGTCTATAAATATGCAGTCTTCTTGAAATATAACGCTTTATGCCATTAATCCAGTGCAGTGTCCATGTGTGTGTCGTGGCCACCCCAACAGCGACAGCTGGAGACAGCCTAGTTTTTATCACAAAAACAACCAAACAATTCAGTATCAATTGTTCCTGCAAAAGTGCCTTTGAATATTGTTCCATTGGGAGCATTTGACAGATTAAAAAAAAAAAGATGAAACACATTTTGCATTATCATGGGGTTGACAAATAATCATTCTGTAATCTGGGGGTTGGGTTGGGTTAGGTTGGGTTTTTTGAATGAAAGATCTTCAGAACAAATCCTACTACAACATGCAGGCAAATTGGGCAGATATTTTGTCTAAAGTTGGTGTTCAGTCAGGTGGGATTCAAAACCTTCATCATTCAAACATCATCATCTTCCATGGTTCCACATGTGGAGATCCGGAAGTCATGTCTTCCATTATTCCAGATGAGGAATACAAAATGAAACAAGAAATAGAAAATTCAGTGCTCATGAGGCAGAATCCAGTGAAAAAGAAGTGGAGAGCAATAAGACTACAAAGCAACAGAAACAATCTGTGGTATGTTAATAATTTTAAAAGAACGGGGAAGAAGGGAGACAATGGATAATTTGTGAGCTGAATATCTAGGAAAGGTGATATAAAATTAAGATGGGTCTAAAACACTAAAGCCTCTTTGGGAAGAACAGCTTTAGTCACAGATAACTAACACTGCCATTGCTTTTATCTGGCATGTCAAGATGTCTCTGGGAATAACAGGGAATTTGAGGTGGATGGAGCAGCTTCCCACTGCTAATTCCCCCTTATGTGTGGGTGGGAAAAAAGACAGAGTACACTTTGCACACCGAGGCTGTGCTACACACTGGAAATATATACATGTGTATATATATATATGAGAGTATGTGTGTGTGTATATATATATTTGTGTATATATATATGTATGTATATGCATACCTTACATCCATAGCTTTGCAGATTAGACAGGTGGTTATTAACAGTAAATGCAATGAGCTTGCTTGCAGCCTTATGTAGTTTACTCTTCAAACAGCTGTTGCTTGTTACTACAACGAAGAGGATGCAAAAAAGCTGATTTCTGTCAGTTTTTGAAATGTTTCCAATCTATTTGGTACCAAATTCCACAGACTTGCCCATTCCTGAACAATAGATACTTAATCTGATAAAGTTAGCCTAATTTTTTTGGACCAAGCCTATATCCACAGTATTCGTTGCGGACATAAACCATACAGCAGCAGACAAAAGTAAAACTCCTGATTTACATGTAATTGCAATGGGCAGAGTCTTAAAAATACAAACTCAAATTCATGCTGAGGGAATGCACATATGCAAATAGATAATTAAATACTTAACTACTAGGGCCTGCATCCATAGCCAATATAAATTAGTCAATGTGAAATGTAGGTGTCCATTCTGATAATGACAAATTGCAACAGATGACAGTAAGATGGAAATTGTTCCCAGTGATTACCTAGATCCTGGAAAGCAAAGACTTTATGGTCTTGATGGACCATATACCACTATTTTCCAACCGCATCGCTAGATTTTCCCCTCAGTTGGTGTCCGTATTTCTCTAATTTAGACTAAATACTTTAAAAATACTCATTATACTTTCAGTATACTTTGAGTGGACAGAGACACTTATAAATAATAGGTATTTTTCTTGTGCATAATATTGTCTAATATGATTTTGAATTTCATTTTTCTCATTAACAGCCTCAGTAAGAAGCTCATAGCAAATACAATGTTTATACATTTGACTTGCTCAGTTGCTTTTACCATGTATTTTCTGATGCCGAATTTTTTTAAGTCCATGAATGCATTATCAAGTTGAATGACATAGGAAACCTCTGATTATCAAAAAGGAGTAAAGAACTTCAAAGGTAAGCTAGAGTCACTTAACATGATAAGCAGTTTTACAGCATCGATAAAATGCATATTAATTTGTGGCCAGCTACTTGAGGGCCAAGTTCAGTAAAAAAGCCATCTGGTGCACAGGATTCTGCACAGGCCCAAACAAAACTGATTTTTGAGGGCTTACAAAGGCACCTACAGTGCAGAAGCCAGATGGCAAATCTACTGTTCACCAACAGACAGATTTTCAGAGCTGTGAGTGCAACGTCATGTTTTCTCAGTACTCTTGCATTTCGTTTCTAAATGACAGATGCAAGCAGTAGTAGTTTGTTATGTAATTACCTGCATGCACATGCAAACTTCTTAAAAAACTGATGGAACATACATAATTTACTATTATATTTTTTATTTGAACGTTAAAAATGTCAGGCTGCTTGTCTATTAACTCATATTTGCACAAACTTGATTTGCTATATGTGTGAACTCCCAAATTGCAAGCCACACTGAGAGTTCAACACAAAAAATGTTCTCAGAGATCTGAAAAATTAAGTCTCTGCTGAGTGACGGAACTGCTATGATTTGGGCAATTTAACAATTTTTTGCAATCTCACCAGCTGAAGAAGACTTCTGATGAGAAATAGGAGAATTTGTAGCCCATTATTAATCCCATTAGCTGGTTATTAACTGGAGATTGATTATGCATAAAGTTCACCTAAAATAACTTTTGTAAGTATTCCATACTATTGAATGTTAAAACGGTTTTGTATTTAGTATCTACATTGTATACACTGGGAAATATAAGTGTCCTTATGAGAACAGAAATAATTTTTTGAGCATCATGAAGTTAACACTAGTCCTTTAAATCTCATGCCACAAACAAATTTATCTCCCCTGCTCATTTTGAGAAATTGTAATCTGAATATTTCAATCTCTTACTACTCACTTAGGCATGACTCTTGGGATTTTCCCACCAAACAAAAATATCAGGAAGCTGATCACTGTCATGCAAGTGGCCTACAAGTGACTGAGATCACTTGTGAAATCTGTGTAGTCCAAGGTGCAAAATGTGTGCTTCATTTTACTTGTTGACTGCTAGGTACGTACATTTTCATGCGAGCTTCTTTTGTAACTGCAGTCTAAATGCCTCCCAGCATGTTAACCTAGAACTTTGTCGTACACAATCAAGAAGAATAGGTGTACCTACTAACGTTCAGCACCTGTTTACCTTGATGTGGTATTAGAACTACAGCTTATCCTTCTTTATACTCATTACTGATCTGAAATGGTTTGTTGTCAGACAGGGCTAACTCCTTGTCTTGTACAAAAAGGCACCAATAAAAGACAAAACCAAAGCAATTGTATTTAAACAGCTGCTGTAGTTACTTCAGGTTTGTCATATATGGAATTAAGAAAGCAGAACTGTTATATCTGTGAATACATCCGAGACAAACTCTGAAAAGGAAGCTGAAAAACCTTTTAGCTTCTGGCTGAACAATTTTATGCACTAAGGAATACTATAAAGCCTCAGGAAGAAGCACTTGAGCATTGCTGAAAGTTTCTGGCCCATTCACATCTGTTAAATTGTGAAGCATTACGGAGCTGGGCTGGTGCATCGTGGGTCAATCACTGGGGCACGTCACTTTTGCAATAACTCATGGTTACTTTGCAGAAGGTAACTTGACGCTTTTATAAGGTGATGGAATTGATAAATCTAGGTCTGTCTGACACTTTCCTGATTGGTTTTAAGTATTTCTACAGAACACACAAAGATGAAACTATTTCTTACTTCAAAACTTCAGCATTTCAGAATTTCTGTTGTCCTTGGGAGCCAACATTGTATCTCTGTATATCTCTCTGTATCTCTGTTTATCCCCACGTATCTCTGTATAGCTGCTGCATTGCAAATGAAAAACCACAATAAATCTGATTTTTCTCTTGTCCTGGTTGCAGGGGGGGCAGTGCTTAGTGCCACGTGTGTGTGGCTGGGTTGCTATTCTATACCACTCTCATCACTGCTGGGGGCATTGTCCCAAGGGAAGGAAAGATGAGCACTCCCCTCAGTGGGGGGAAGGAGCTATGTTGCTCCTCTCTCTTCAGTGGGAAGGTTGTTGGGTTTGTTGCAGATCCCCTCCTCTGCTGCTGCTGCCTGTCCTCTACCTGTTCCTTCAAAACGTGACTCTAAGGCGTGGTGTTAGAAGTGGCAACGCAGCTCCAAGATGGGCTGAAAATCAGCACCGGTGTGGGAAGCGACACCTGAAGCTGTGAGAAACAAAGCCCACTCCCCTTTTTGGAGTTTTATAAATTTAATAAGGGACAACAGGGGACAAAGGTCACTTAAAGCAAAAATCACAGTGGTGGGGTGCTTGGCTCACAGCCAGAGGCACCCCCACTTACACAAACTTCCTGGTTATATGCTTCAACCTTATGCATATTACTAAACGACAATGCATATGCATAGTTTTTCCTGTGAACTAATTTACATTTCTTTTTGAAGGGATTAGCATAGTTCTTTAGGCCTTTTAGAGCATGAGCATTATGATCATGAGGTTCGTCTCTGGTGAAGGCTCGAGTTTCTTCACATCTGAACTTTTCAACTTTGTCTTCAGAGCATGCACAGTTATGGTGTTCCTAGGTTTTTTGGTCTTTTTGATCCAGCCAGTTTGAACTCCTTTCTCATTAGGTATATCTTGCTACTTCTCTTACCTACCTATACTTGTCTATTTTTGAGATTATCCACCTGGCTTTTTGCTTACTTAAGCATTAAGCTATTAGTTAACCATATACTAGCTATTACATTGTATAGAAAGTTATGATTCAAATTATATAGGTATACAGAGTTATAATTCAGATTATATAGGTATGACTCAAGCTATGTAAGTATCTCGTACCTTTAACCTTAATTATAATGTTAACTAGTAAATATCTGCATAGCAAAGTTATTCTTAACATGCACATAGTATTTCTTAACGTATTCTAATACAAAACATTACTTACATTCCACTACCCGTGAAAGCCAAGGCTGTAACAGCTGTATATCACAAAGCCAAGAGGCGAAGGCAAGCCCAAGCCCAGCTGAGTCTGACCAGAGCCAGAAGGAGCCAAGCCAAGCTGACGCTGCCGAGCCTGAAGGGAGCTGAGCAGAGCCGGGCGGAGCAGTCAAAAGCAGCACTGCCAGTAGCAGCGGGATTGAGCCCAGCATCTGAAGCCATGGTGCCTCACAATGATAGCTCTCGGGGGGTTGTCCCTCAGTTTTTTCCAGTGTTTGGCATGGGAAGAGGCAGCCGCTTCCTGCCTTCTTCCTATGGGTCATATGGGCACAAAGTATGGCGAGGCATCTGCCATCTCGTCTTTGTCCCGGCAACCACATGAAACTAAGCCAAGGTGGTGAACACCTTTTGTATAAGTAAAGCACCTTCCCTTTTTGTATTAAAATTAATGTTTTAATAAATTTTGCTTCTGTTACTAGGTGTTTCTTATTCCTTTCTGTATTGCATTTCATCGAATTGTTACTTCAACCTATAGTCTCTGCAAATAAGAGGGCCTAATCTGGCAGCAGCCTCAAAATTCAATTCAGGTAAACTAACTTTCTGCAGAACATAGAAGTACTTTTATTTACAAAGCAAATTTACCTTTTACCATTACCTTTTAATAAAATTTTATTTTACTAAAAGCAAATTTACCAGTTATACAGTAGCAGAGTAAGTATTACCAATCCTTGTCTGTTGCTTTGCAGAGCAGCATTCTTACTTTGATCAAACAATTTAAGAAGTCCCCTTTGTCTGGAAAGTTATGATCAGAGAATTTGCGTTGGAAAAGCAGAAATTTAGCAAAAGTAGAGTGGCTGAAAAAAAGGTAGTCTAAAGTATATCAAACAAGGAGAAAAAAGTCTGTGTAAGATGATTTGCTTGGCATGGTAATCTCAATTGATGTCATCTGTAATGGGAATATTCTCAAGTGAAAAAAAAAGGTAATGTTTCATAATAATGAAAAAAATCACTGAATCACAGAATTATAAACATAATAAATAATGTTTACTTTGAAACAAAGAACTATAAAGGCACTTTATTTTCCACTAAATGTGGGGAATTATACCATATATGTATGTCTATTTATGCATATACAGAGGAAACCCAGGTAAGAGGGTTCGCCTGTGTTTCCCCACTCTGTGCTGTGTTTTCTGCTGGACAAGAACTGGATTTGTAGAGAACTGAAAAGCATAATGGTTACCTGAGAGCTGTGATGAGAGTATAAGGTATCAGTCCCACACCTTCACCTGCGAAGGGTCACCCTAATTGGCCAGATTATTTATGGCAGGAGTTTAGAATTATATAAAAAGCCAAAGTATCTAGCATTTGGGAAACAGGCATTGATCCTCTATTCAAGGGCCAACCCAATTTGGTTGTGCTACATGCAAGAGGCTTCATTAGCAGCTAGTCTTTTAGGGAATTTGTAAGGAAACCAGAAATTACTGTTTTACTTCAAAGATTTTCCACACCTTATGGTTGCATAGGAAGGCGTTGGTCTTTCAAGGTTAACACACTGCTGCCCTTGCTGTTCAATGCATCTACTAGCTGCAGGATGATAAACTGCCCCAGTGAGATTTGTTCCCTCTGCCCGTGCCCACGGAACAGCATAGTGAATTACTTATTTTTCTTCTTTTGGGCCATTGTGTGCAGAATATGGGATATAATAGGGATTCAAGTCTACATATTTGTGCTGAGTTATAGCTCTCTCCTACAGCATGGTAAGATCTTCCAACAGCATCCTAAAATATGCAAACTGGGCAAGCTGCCTTTATCCACTAATATCCAAATTCTTCTTGTGATGCTTCCTAACAACACTGCAAATGCTCTCACTGCCCAAATACCCTTTCCACCATTTCACTCCCACTAATCCTTCCAAGCACTGTAATTACGCACTGCCTTTTTCTGTTTATTCTTATCGGTGTTATTTAATCTCTCTCATTCATTCTTCTTTTGACTTGTTTGCTTTTTCAGAGTTGTCTTTGCCTTTTCATTTCAAGTGAAATCAGAAATTCTGTCAAAATCAGTTGCAGGGTCTGTCATACCACATTTCAACCCTGAGTGCCAGATACAAGTTCAGTGTCAGAACACTTTAGGGAATATTATGATAAAAAGTAAAAGGATAAAATCCATTTAAGCACCACTTGCACATTTCCCTGCTTGCTTATACTACCTAGCTATTTAAAGACATTTTTTTGAAAAAATATTTCCTTTGTTTCTTACTTATGACAGATGTGCTTTTTCTCCTGGTGGTATTTTCTCCATCCTTGAAAGTATCCATGAGAAATACATTCATTTGCAGGAAATTAGGAATTAGGTTTAATGATTTTTCTTCCATAATGAGCTCTTTTTATGTCTTTTTCTCAAAGAACCCGTGACAACAGCTGGTCAAAGAATTAATTACGCATAGAAAAAAAAAACAATTTTGGTCTAATGAAATTAATGGGAACATTTTCAAGTACATCAAAAGGGCTAATTAGCGATGTTGTTGAAAATCATTTGATGTATTGTGCATCCCAGAAATGTACACTACAGTCTATGAAACAAATTGATTTAAAAAGTATTCATTTGTATTTAAAAGCACGTACAAATAGCTACAAGTGAGGATCCCTGACAACTACCCCAATGTTCACATTTTTGAATACTCTTGGAGGGTGACTGGTGTGCACTGTTTAGCTAATGATGGACAGAGCTATGCCATGAATGCCCGATCATTTGATCTTAAGGTATTTAACTACACCCTGGCACATACAGGAAACTTGTACAGACACATTTTAGAAAATCCTGGAAATTAATTTCTACCAGGGAAGCTAACCTGCAAATCTCTCTGACAAGCTGCAGCTCCTGGGTTTTATGCTGCTTCCAGAATCTTGGAAGCCCTGCACACCTATGAGGGTCCCGGGTCAGAGGGAACAGTGCAAATAGTGCTGGGCTGGGAGGAGCTGGTGTCCCTAGGCCCCTGCTGAGGTGCCGTGGGAAGCCAGGGTCACCTGCAGCCCCAGGAGTGCCATCAAGGGCACCCCAGAGGAATCTTGCCTACATTTCTATACATCTTTGTCAAACCAACATACTCCTGTTTTCAAGGGTCTTGTGCAGACTTGCGTTATAGTACCCAGCTGTACTGTGGACAGCTCCTGTGTCAGCTTCGGTGGAAGAGCAGCTACTTCAGAATTCAGTGCTTGTCAAGAAAACCTTGTACACGTGGCAAAAAAAAATTTATCGATCAGTCACACTGTCTCCAGATGAAAAATAACTACACGCCACAGGAAGAGTCCTTTTTTGTTGTTTTTTTTCCTTGTGCTGCAATATGGGTTGGATGCATATGTTCTTTAACACTGTATTTTTAAGGGGTTCAAGGATGTAGCATCTTTCATCTCTGATGTTTTGGGTTAGTGGGTTAGTTTGGTAACACTACTTCAGGTGTAGTATTACCAACCCAGAACACCTTTGATTGCTAGGACGCTATAAACTAGTATCCTTCCTCTCTGAAAATGTCCCTTGGCAAGTTGTTCAACTGGCCTAAAAAATGCGTAGGAAAAAACACCATAGAAATAAATAATGTTCTTTATCCCTGATCATGAGGCCTGGGATGCTGAAGTGCACTGGGTCTGTCATGACCCACACTTGCTAGCCTCCAAGTCCTGTTTCTCAGAAGTCATGTTTCTAAACACTAAGAAGAAAAGAACATATAAAATTCATACTCCCTGGGACACAATTTTTAATTTTGGATCAAGAATGACTGACCAATTAGTTTACCAAAAAGAAGTCAACATGGATATAAAGTCCATAATCTTCACTTTTAATCTAATGTTTACAGCAGATCTTTCTAACTTGCTCTTTCTAGTGTCTTCTTACTGCATTTCCAATGGAAAATGATGGTGTGGAATAGAGTCCATAAAAAGCATTTCTCTGCCTTTAACTTTCATCACTGTAATGATCCGGTGTACAGATCCATTTCTTACTTGATTTCATTATTACACAGAAAGCTGGCTGCATTTTGTTGACAGTCAGGTAGAAAGCAATGAGTAATGACAAAATACTGCCAACAATTATTTTGTCCAAAATCGATGGCTGTGTCTACTGGGAAGAAGGCAATATTTTATAAGAAACAGAATTTGAGTACCATGATACTGTATGAGGAAATTTTTTTGTATCCTAGTGAATTCACTGCTACATAAGTAATTCTGCCACAGGACCCCAAACCCACATTTTTCCCACCTGAAACAGCCCTGTGGCACTTGACTGAGATTAGCAACAATATGTGTGGACAAGGCTGCAGGGTTTGCTTATTTAATAAAAGTGGCCTGTCACATGCTGAGAAAGCCTGCTGTCCACAACCATCATTACCACTGCTTTGCAGCTCATGTAATTAGAATTCACAGGGGATTGTCTACTGTGCTGCTTCCTTGCAGAGACCTAAATAACCTGCCATCCACTGAGATCTCCAGACTGTACACCTGCCCGGATGTGGGCAGTGAGCAGGATAATCCCCTTTTGAACTAAGTGAAAATGACATTTCTCTTAGATGAATTCAGGCCAACCTACATTTCAGGGTTAAGCCAAGCTGAGGTACAATAAAAATAGCAATATTCTGGAGGAATTTGTAGTGAGTTTTTCGATGCTTTCTCTCTTGTTGCAACCAATGAAACCTTCTTAGACATCTTCAAGCAATCATCTGAATTAATATATAATAAATGACATTTTAATGCAGGACACATTTTCCTTAGTGAATACGCACGACAGTGCTTACTGTCTTGTTATGTATAGGAAGATAAAACCACCACCTGACATCAAGTGGTTTGGGACAGCAAAAATAAGCCCTAAAAATGACAAATTCAGTCCTTTACAAATTTCCTATGTAGAATTTTGACCAAATTACGAAGATGCATTAAAACCGTCAACGAGGTCATGAGTAATTCTCTGCCTGGAATACACAGATATTCTCCATTATCATAACTTTAGAAATTCGCTGTCAGGTAGGAAAAAAATAACATGGCCCTCCCTGCTGTAGTTCGCACCAGGAGTTAGTTACCCCAGCTGTCCTAGCACTACTTACAGATGGGAATGGGAATATGTCACTTCTTCCTGAACAGCAGAGGAGGCTATTCACTGCCTTTGGTTATGGTCTTGTGTGACCTTCTGCAGGAAAGGCTTGAAAGGGTCACCATGTCAGTGGTCTGCACATGCTTAGAGGAATCAACCATCAACAGTTTATGGAGTGAAAAGTTGAAGCAGTGAAAAGTTGTTTGACGTGTGCTAAGTAGATTAAATATCCTAGATTTTAGGCAAAAGTGTTGGTGAAATGCTTATTTAGTAATCCATCTGAATTGACTACATAATCTTTCTTATCTTCACAAGCTGATGCGCTGTCATTGCCAGGGACTTAAGTATTACTATCCACAGGAATGCCCTGTCATTTGAAGTAACATTATCTTCATTAGACTGCACATTTTATTTATGTTAATATTTTTTTTTACAATGAAAGTTTTAATTTACATTTACATGTTCCATCAGTTTAAACAAAAATCAATTAAAAAGACAGGATGTTTTGAAGCAGTACTTATAAGTACAGCAAACTTTCTTATGATTTTCATAGGAGCTTTTTATTTCCCTAAATAAAATTGCATAATTCTTGTTAGGCATCACAGTGTTCAGCCAAAACCCCCAGAAATATAAATGGTAGAATGTTACGAAATCAATACACTCAGAGTTTTTTCCTAAGAGACTCCCAACAGTCATTCTTGAGTCATGAGGAAGGCTGATATTTTTGATAAACCTAACTCTGGTATTTTACTGTTCTGGAAAGGGGATGGGATTTGAAAAGTCTTTTTTCTTCTATTTTCATTCAGCATGAGGGCAATGGGCAAATTTCCCATTTCTTTGGCAACTTTCACTATTTTTACATACGCAGTACTCCTAGACTCCCCTATGATTATTTTTCTTTATGATTTTTCCATCCCAGACTCTGTGCCATTTTCTATGTAATTTGTTTTTTTCTGTTGGCAACAAAATATTCTGTATTTTTTAATTCAAAGATATTTGAACCAAATATATTTAACTCCTACCAACAACTGCAAGCCAACTGCAAATTGCTTCCTTCAATTACATCCCACAAAACATTTATCTGAGCCAACTCTTGCTTCTTCCATTAACGAAAATAAGCTCGCTCATGTTGACGTTTTTTTGTGTCTCAAGATATTTTAGAAGAACATGGTCATGTCTGCTCTCTCTGTGGAGATGACTGCATGCATGTATTTCAAGCTTTAACCTACATTATTTATTCTTCTCCATGGCTACCAATAGAGTAATTCCTCATGAGTGAGAGACTGACAGTGACTCACTGGGTCTCAAAAACAAAACACGTGTATCTCTAAAATGACATAGTGAGAGCATCTTGCAAAGATGCGAGTAAAGCGCTGACCAACAGAGATCACACTAAAACTGACCCTGCCCCCACTGCTGCAAGTACTGCGATTTCTTAAGTAACTGTGAATAAACTGCAATTTCTTAAAAAACTGTGATACCATTCTTGCAATAAACAGTAGGAATGCAAGCAGTAAGCAGACTAACAGCTGAGTTGAACCATACAGACACCTCAGTGGAGAGCTGTCCTCACGCACACACTGGGAGGTCTTGGAGCCAGAGCCACTCATTTCCCGCAGTGGCCAGGGATGACCTGTCATGTCTGATCCTGCTCACTCCCACAGCTGCCTGCTGTGAGGACTAGCAAGGGTTGGAAGGCTTAAATAAATTGGGTTTTTCTGAAAAGGACTTAAATTCACTGCGCTGAGCTTCATTACTTTAAGTGTTTTCCACTCCAAAGCATTGACTGAACCAATAAATTATTTTGGACAAGACATGTTCTGCTCATCACTGAAAAATATTATGGCAATATGTCCACTTAAGATAAATGAGGCAACATTTCCTACTTATGTGGAGCTAATGCCCTTCAGATAGGGAGCTGTAAAATCTAATCAGAATAACTGTCTAGTCATTCAGTAAGTAAGAACCCAGTAAACCACCACATCGCACTAGACCTGGTAGTCTGATGTGTAGGAATAGCAGTATTATCTTGCTACTTTTGTCTTCTATATGTTTTATCAAAAAGTGTCCTGAACTTAAAGCTCCTGAATTTTGCATGTCACACTGTTTGAATGTGTATGCACATATACGAGGTATACAGCAGTATTGCTGCTTCCCCTGACACCCTATTTTTTTCTATTCTTGCTGCATACACTTTTTTAGGTCAGTATACTCAATTATATCATGATTCTTACTTACAGAACTGCCAGATTTTGCATTGAAATATATACAGCAGTAATTTAATTACTGAATGTGGAAAAAAATCCCCAACCACCACCAAGTCAGAGTTCACAGGGCAGGGTTGCTCCCAACTGAAGTGTAACACACTGTCTTCCTTTGGAGCAGATAAAAGCGTGGTGGTATCCATCTGATACAAAAACAAAAATGAAACAAAAAAAAGAGTTGGGAATGAGAATTAAAAGGAAAAAAAGAGAAAAAGAGAAAAGTAAATGTCATGTGACAAGGGGGGGCATCCTTGACCTTTAGTGTGGGAAGATTTATTCAACCCTTAGTGTTTGATTTGTCTGTCAGCATCCCAGGAAAGCTGAGAGCCTTGTGCCTGAGCACTCTGTCAGTGTCCCACTGGGGGGACCCTTCACTGAGCAGTCCTGCTGGACTGGGGGTGGTTCCCTTGACTTAGCCAGGGAAACCAGCAGCATAAGGGGGACTCCTCAGCAGATCTTCCTCTTTATTAGGGTGTGTTACTGTTATGATCCAATTATTATTAAGGTTCCTTAGAAATTCCTTTGCCCAAAATAAGGTGGAAACGAGACCATATGCCAGTGACAATAATATGGATTTTATTGTATAGTAAATGTGAGAGAAAGAGAAAAGGAGAAAGAAAGAAATACAAGATAGGCGGGGGGACAGGGAGTGACAGAGACAGAATAAAAAGAATGTCACCGCTCCATGGGTCCCAACAATGTTCGGTTGATCCTCTCCAGCCGGTCTTCTTGGTGGTGAAGGCCCCCCAGAAAGCACAGAATCCCATGGGTATATATGCTCAGGCTAGGCAGGCATGTCCCCCTGGAGGGGGGCAGTCTCTTACAGCAGACTCTGGTCTGTTGCAGCTCGTGCAATCCTGTGGGGCAAAGCCCCTCAGGTGGATGTGCCCTGCGGGGTTGGGGGTGCCACAGCTGGGCCAGTTTGTGTAATTGGAGGGTGGGTGTTTATTGCCTCTCACCAGAGGTTACACCATGCACCCAAAAACCTCCTCCTCCCCCTCGGCTGGGGGGAGTCTGTGTAAACCTGGCTTCTGTGAGCTGTGCTCTCCCCCCACACCCACCCCAAACTCAGCTGGAGGCTTTGGCCTGCTGTGGATGCATACCTTTCCCTCAGCCTGAGGTGACTGAACAATGGGTTTCCTTTTATCTAATCAGCAGTTTGACTTACAGTCCAAAGTTCCTCAAGGAGGTTTCTGTGGCTGTAGCTTCTTTAAAACTTCCTATCAATATTTGAGGCATGAACTATTTTAAGTCTCTGACAGTTACCCACTGCCAGCGGATGCCAGCGCCCATGGAGGGCTCACACTGACAGTTTACGGAGTAACACTCTTTACTAATGCAAAATTGTGACAGGTTAAGATTCAAAGGTTGTCGATGGTGGTGTCTGACTACAAAAATGTATTCAAAGCAATACACAGACAAGCTCTAATCCCCAGTAAAACTCAGTGCGCACAGAAAATAATTGTTACCAATAGGTGTCCCTGTGGGGGAGAAGACAGGTTCAGCCCACTGATTGATCCCAGCAGTTACAATGGAGTCTTCCCTAGCTTTTCCCCCACTGTCACCTTATTTTTATACTGTTTCTCTGTGTTTAGGTGGAGCTTGAGTTACTCTGGTTGTACATACCTTTGTTACTGATTGGTGTCAAATTCTCTCACTTTGCTTTTAAAGACACAATCAAAAAGACTATGGAGTGTGTGCCCAGTGAAGAGTGGTGGTTGCACCTTGGAGGTGGGTAACTTTGGGATGGAGATGTGCTTAAGGTTATTATTAGGCTTTAATAACCAAACTCATCTGAGGAGAGTGAGTTAGCCATAGCTGTCATCTCAGCAGCAGGGTATGTTCTCCTCCCTTCCCTGATTGCCGGGTGCTATGCGAATTATCAGCTGCAAAAAACCATCCAGTTCACTTCCCTGCTAGGATCTCCAGAGCCTGCCCGTGGTAACTCCACACAGCTCCACCCTCCATTCCACTCCCCTTAGCAGATGTGTATATGGGGAATCATGGAGGAATAGGTTTCAAGTCACGCCAACCACATTCCATCCAGGGAGCAGCAGCTGTGATTTATCCTATGATTTCCGTACTGTTCTAACCCCTGTTAAGATGCCAATACAACTCCTCAGTTTCTTCTAACTGTATCCCCAGTTACCTGTCCACAGAGTCCCCAGTCATTTTCCCACAGTTAAGTGTGTGTAAATTTGTAGATTCTGACTCTGGTGTTTCCTCCTGAGGATTTCTCCAGAGTCTCTGTCCTGACCCCAACAGTGGACTCCTGCTGACTTTTATCATCTTGGGGCTCAAGTAACCTGTGGTCCCCACATGGGAGCCTCGTCACCACACTGTTCCCACCAACGGCCCCTCTGCTTTTCAACAGCCCCTGATCTGGGCCTCTGCTCCTGCCAGTGGCTACCTCCCCGCCGCCCCACGCCCAGCTGTATTAAAGAAGTCACGAGATCAAGTTTCATTATGTTTTGTGGGGCTTTTCCTTGCGCAATATTCTCTGGTTTATGTCCCAGTTTGCAAAAAACTGGGGTCCACCTCTGAGCAAGCCATACTGTTATTTACATGTGTACCTCTCTGAACTTTGTATTTCTTTTCCACAAATGGGGGGGGTTTCCTATTTTCCGTTTCAAATCTCCTCACTTTATAAATATAAGCTGTCTTAAAATAACACTGGAATAGTTTAGGTGACAATTTATATGGGTCACTATTGAAAAGCATACTAAAAATGTGTATTTTTACTTTTGCTCTTTATGGCCTATGAAAATACATCTAATCTGCAAAGCTGTGCTGTGTGGGTGACTGTCCACTGGAACAGGTTGCCCAGCAGGGTTCTCCCTCACTGGAGACCATCTGCAGTTCTGTGCAGTGTGCTCTAGCATGACCCTGCTTGAACAGGGAGGTTGGACCAGATGACCCACTGTTGTCCCTTTCAAATTTCCCCATTCTGTGATTCTGTTATAGAATGACTGAAGAATGAAATACCAAAGTAAGTCTGAACAAGTAGAAGAAATAGAAGCAAAGGTACAAGTACAGGATGCCATGTGCCAGAGCAGACAGAACTATCTACCCAGAACACAATGATCTCGCTGAGTAAAGTTTCAGTAAATGGAAAGCTTCCAAGAAACCTGATTTTGGAGCAGCCCACATTCCCGTTAGAAGTACACCATCATGAAAACACAGCATAGGCAATTCAAGCATCTCTTCCCTGAGAATCGTCCCTGTCTCCATTTAATCCCTGTCTAGACAAGATATGCATTATTTTCACGCATGCCGTGTAAGCAGCCCATCTGTTCCTCCCCACACCAAACAGTGTGCTGGATCCTGCCGTGCACGGACTGCCTTCAGAAACACATGGCTATCCGACAGCTCTAACAGCTCCCCAGATAGTTTTCTAAGGTGCAAGATATGTGGGAGCCCATCTGTCTGAAAATACAGCTTGCCTCAGACACCATGAGCAGCACTCTTCATGTGACTCACAGGGGAGATGGGCAGTGCTGGTGCCAGAAGCCCATCACTTGTGCGCTCACTGGGGCAACAGCAAACCTAAACTCATGCCCAGCCTCAGGCCTGGGACTTGCCCACCCAGCCCACAGCTTGGGTGCCACTCTGCCAAACATACCTAAAACCAAGGTGTTTCAGTCACTAACTGAAGAAACCAGTTCCTCTACCCTATTGTCTTCTAATCCTATCTGTTTTAGGATAGACTGTTCTATCATATTGCATTAATATTTACTCTAACATCCAGATTGTGACAAATGACACTAGAGCACTCAAATGTTTTCCTGTACAAATGACTTGAAAGCAAGTCCATAGCAATACTCATTAAGAGTACATTCCTTCTCTTAGGAGGGGTTATAAAAAAATTTCCCCTTATCCACTGTTGTACAAGTCTGAATTTTTCCTCTTTTTTAAAAGATGTTATAACAATAACTGTATATTTTAATAGGTAAGAAAAATGGTATCTTTAAATTCTTACTACAGCTGCTTAGAAATAACTAAAGAGAGATACTCCTTTATATTGGAAAACACAGAGTTTTCTAATGCAATATAAGGCTTTTCAGTTTATTGTCTAAGTGTGACGAATTTTTTCTTAATTCTTTTGTTTGGGAAAAGAACTTCCACCTCTTGAGCAATTTTTGGCAGGAAAGAAAGATCAGGTGTGTAGATAGGATAATTTATTATTATATTTACTTCAAGTTTTTCTTATTCTCAGAAGCTGAGATTTCCTGATCATCACTACTCTCTGCTTTTTTTGTAAATGATGTCCGAAAACTGTGGGATCTATTAAGAGAGCAATAAACTGAGGACATATTCCAGAAAGGTCAAATGTGCGTCATTCAACTAGTAATTCTTAAGTTCATTCCCTGATATTCAAAGTGCAGTATCTATTGCTACATTTCATAACAGTTTTCAGTTTCTCAGTTTTCTCCATGGATTGCCCTGAAAAAGAAAAATACAGGTTTTTGGCTAGATTTCATGTTCTTTGTTCAGGGTTTTAACTGGGTTCTGTTTGTCATCAAATACGGTTCTTTGGCATTAGATTTACTCCAGGAACAACCAAAACCAAACCAAACCAAACCCCACGAGCAATCACTTCCTCCTTTTCCAAGAGGCAAAAAAAAAAAACTACTTGTGACAGTCTGATTCCATGTGAAAAACTTCTGCTCTTACTCTTTGTTTTTAAGCAGGATGCTCTGCCAGGAATGGGGTGAAAACAACTCAAACAAGACCTCATTAGCAAAGCCATCAGTGGTGAATGAAGAAGGGAATGTCATGTGGCTTTTGGTGTTGAAGAATGCTGGCACCAACCTGACTCATCAGCCCCAAAGTTAAACATCCTGATAGTGAGGTGAAGGTGTGGCAAACCTGATAAAGCACCTGACAAAGAACAAACCAGTGACACTACTGACAATTTATTTAAAGCTGCTGAGCTGAGTCAGCTGGGCCATGGATATATGACTGACTCTGAATCACTGTGACAGCCCAGTTTTAAGGGCAGGGTCTTCTAACATACTCCTCCTTGGAGTGTGTGGAGACTCCTCCCTGAGTAGGGATCTCAAAGTAACCCTCAAGGTTACTCTCCGAGGCTGAGTGTTGGTATGGGCGAGTAACAACAATCTCAACATAATTAATTTAGTATAATTGCTTCAATATTGCTTCAAAACTAGGTCACTATACCGTACTAGTAGTTACAGCTACCTATAATGTGTAGTAAGTTATTTTAAGATATTTTAGCTAATCATAATCATCATAAATATTTTTTTTCAATATAAATACATGTGACTTGCCATCCTTAATCCTGCAGGAAGTTTTGCCCAAAGCTTCACTTTCATCTATATAATCCTTTAGATTATAAACTGTTGACAAGGACTGGGGCTAAGATTGTGACATCTGAAGAGTCAGAAACAGTTGAGAGTTACAAAGAGTGTGAGACAGGGCTTGAGAAACAGGGTCTTTCGTTGACACTGAAACAGACCTCATAGCTTCAACGGAGGGAACAAAGGACTACCCCAGCATTTATGCCCTTCACACATATTCTGGGGTCTTCCTATTGAATTGTCACTCCTGCTGTGGCTCTTGTCACCTGGCTAGCACCACAGCTCACTGTGCCCTTTGCAATGCAAGGAACCGAGACCAGTTCAAAGCATCTTGCCTCAGGCTCCTGCCACACACACAGAGGGAGCTCAGTGTGCGGTGTGTACACGGAGGGAGCTGGATAGAAGGTAATTCCAGCAGGGTGAGATTGCAACCACTGACTCACAGATCACTAACTGAAGAAACCCACTGACTCAAAAGAAGAAGACTGAACATGCAGACTAATTAACATGAGAAGCAAGAGAATCATTCAACCAACAGAAGGTAGAATACTAATTAATAAGAAAACTAGAAAACTGGTAGCCAATCGAGAGGCATCTCTACACATATATATATGTGCCTCAACATATGTCACAAACGAGGTGAAGGAAAAGTCCTACAAAACAACCTGTGTTGCCCGGGCCCCAGACAGGCTTCACGTGGCAGCCAACCAGGGCAGAAAACGTGCATGGTCAGAGTGCGAGCAGCTCCCTCCCGCCCCCACACACACAAAATACCTGCCCGAAACAGCCCTTGAAGCCAAGCTGGGGGAGCAGTTTGGGAGCACATAAAAGCAGCTAGTGGCAGCACCATCAGGTCATTTCGCTTTGGGTTGTTGGGGGAGGGGGGCATCGGCTTGGCCCGTTGTGCTCCCGCCTTTGCGCCCTCTTCTCTGTGGTCCTATTTCCCTGCCCACGCCTGCTTCGCCCTGCTGTGCCAGTGTTGGGAGCTAGCTTGTCACTGTGAGGATCTCGTGGCCACTGTCCACACCCATCTTCCAGCTCCCGCCCGCGGGCGCTGCCCGCACCCAGCTTCACCCACCACCGCCACTCGGAGATTGCGCCCAGCTCGCCACCGAGGCTACACAAGCGCACCGCAGTTCACAACAAGCACGCTCCATCTGCCAAATCAATGCCGATAGATAGCTGGGGTTCCGTGGTAAAGCTGTCCTCTCTCTTCTGTTCCTTCCTCCCCCCCGCCTTTTCTTTCCTTTTTTTTTTTTCTTCCCAATAAATGGTTTTTAGATGTAATTTTGCTGTGTTTGTGCTTGATTTTTTGTCAGAAAAATCTATCAAAAGAATCTTTCCCGGCTCCTGTTTATAGTGGAAAAGGACACCAATGAATTGTGATTTTGTTTGCCAAAATACAGATATAATGTAAAATACTGAAGTTGTGTTGTTCTAGCTTTGTGGATTTACCACCTAGCACTCTCTTTGTACAAATATTCAATAAGCAAAGTACCTCAGCTATGTGTGTAACATTGACTTACTCCACACTGAGTGATGAATATGGCTTTTAGTTGGATCCAGCTGCACATAGACTCATCTCCTAGAATGAATTTATGTGAGAAAGGACCCCTCACAATTTGAATTTTTTAAGAATTTATTAACTTATTAACCCAACAAACTACAGCGATAAGAGGCTGAGGGGGGCTAACCACGTTACACAAAGCAAAGCGCAGCACAGCATGTAGCTCAGGTAGCCTGAAGCCAGACAGACTCAAGAGCAGTGACATCACCTTTTATAGCCCCCCACCCCACCCATCACCTCCCCTATGCCCTCCCCCTTGGGGCCAACATGATGGGCTGGAAATTGAGTCAGTCCTTTCCATTGGCTCATCGCTTGCTTCCCGTTGTCTTAGGCCTGGTCACAGGTCCAGCTTTCGCCCAATGATCTTTCTGCCTATATCCCTTTATGCTAAAGGTTACCCAAATCCTTCCTTCCATTACATGAGCAGTGTTCTAGAAAGTTCCACGCTCCTGTGTCCCTGAAATAAGCTACTAACATTAACCGTAACTACCCTTAACCTTAAGGCAAACAATGGGAACAATTTAACAAATCCATAACAACCATTAGCATTGTTCATCAACCACAAGTATCCTTATTAACCAATCATCAACTGCGATAGCCAATTCCCGCAGTCTGTTTTTAACAACTTAGAATGCAAAGGTGTCCTTTCTGCACTTCATGACTCAATGGGAGGGCTTCTCTAATAAACTTTGTCTGAAGCTCCTACTCTGCCCATGACAGATGATTGCTCTCAAGGTCTTCCCTATCTCACCCTTATCAACCCACTACTCTGCAGGGCATTGTTACCATGAAAGATAAACATACATAAGCAGCATAAAGGAATACTTATAGGTGTAAGGGTCATTTCACACACTATTGCTCACGACGTGGAACCTGGCACCCCCTGACAAAACACCCCAGCAAAACCGGAAAAACACTGCCTCACTCCATTCCCCCAGCACATGGTGTGAGGTGGTGTTGAATAACCTCAGGGTCCTGGCCCTGCTCCTTCTGGCTGCGGCAAAAGTTAGCCCTGTCCTGGATGGAACCAAGACACTAGGACTGGGCAAGGATTGGTTCCCTATGCTGTTTGTAGGGACCATGCTCCTGCCTTCTTGTCATGCCACTGAGCAATCTCCTACCACTAGACCAGACATGTTTCATGGATAGTCAATGAATATTAGGAGTTTTTGAAATGTTGAGCTGCCAGATAGGCTCGTATCTCTGCACACTCCTATGCACATTCATTTTAGAGGTGCTGGAGCCATCTTGCAGGGCCACTGATGCCTTTCCCCTCCCCTCTTCTCAGGGTCACTCATATCTACCTTTATGTGTCTGCAGCAGAGATGCTGCACTTGCACTTCCGCTAGAAACATCACAATGACCAAGGGAGGTAAAGTCGTGACACTGATTTCACGCTGGGTAAGGATAAGTCTGGATAAGACAAGGATAAGATAAGGATTTCACGCTTATCACAAGAACAAGTCTGACTCATGTCCTAGGTACAGCAGGTTTCCTTGCTAGATGCTGCTGGAGCTCTTGCCCTATGGTGGTGCTGAGCATGGCTTCTGACACATGGCCCTTTGGCTGCCCCACAGCTCCAGGCTCTGGTTGACATCATGTGGCTGCTGCTTGAGGGGTAACCTCTATCACATATCTGAAACATTTGACCTGCTAATTTCACTAGCCAGAGGAGTAAGCTAACAAGAACTCTTTTTAAAATACTGGCACCTACATTTCTTTATTTTATAGGCCAAAGTACAAAATTTTAAGCTTCAATGACTCTTCAAGGTTATCTGTCTCAGAGCAGTTGAGCCTCACAGCTAATTGGGCTCCCTCTCCGGATGTTGTCCATAGCTGCTGTAAGCATGGAAGATGCTGTGGATAATTTCTATGAGTAGGGAAAAACAGCTACAGGGCCAGCTTTCAGCTTTTTTTGCACAGGCATTTTTTTCCCATGGTAAAGTATTGTAAATGTTTATAGTAACTGATCTAGGAGGTGAATGTCAGTCACTATATTGCAACAGCAGCTGCACATAATTTATGTTGTTATGTAGCAAATTCCTGCAAAGTTTGGAAGGCTCTTTCAAGATCAGAGTTAAAATAGCTCCAATGAAACCATTCTGTGTGGACAGATTTACTGTGTGTTTCAGATAGTTCCTAAAAACGAATCTTGGTGTTTTTTAACAGCACAGCAGGAATGGTCCCTGGTTCTCAGAGAAGATGGAAAAAAATTGCAGCTGGGTTATAATGAGGAAGACGGAGTGCCTGAGACACTGCAGGAAGGGCACCGTGACCTACATCAATAGTGCAAACTGTTCTACTCCCAGCAGGCAAAACTTACCGTAGGCAGAGTCACTGCAAACTGTGCTTCATTGGTCGTCAAAGTTCTTCCTTTGGTGTGAATTTCCAAAAGCCAAATAAAAAGAAGTGATTTATGCAATATATGAATTAGCTCAGTCAACAGCTCAACAATTCAGATTGGACAGGAGCCATTTTTCAGTTCTGAAGAGCATATCTGCTTTCTCAGCCCTGACCTTTGATCAGTGAGCAGGACTTATTTTTGACACCATGCAGGGATGGTGGAGGTGGCTGGTCAGGAAGGCACATACTGGTGAGAAAGTCTCTGTGTCAGGAATAAGAGCAGCATCCTGGAACAATGTTTATGTCTTGGATATATTTTCACCTACACCTCTGTCAGCAGCTTGACCAGAAAGAAGTCCTGATTCTCTTTTAGCCATATCCCTGCCTGCTCTCTGCTGAATAAGCAGAGAAGTGAGGATGGAACTCTCCAAGTTTCTTGTGAGTTGAGGGTGCAGGTTTCTCACACCCTGCCACTGTAGCTTACCTTTCTCTTTATAAAACTGAGGGAACAACTTTAAGTAAGGACAAATTGATCAGCTCCATTTGATGTCACATTTATAAATGTTCCTCCTCTGAATTTCATGCTGTCACTTTAATCCTGAGGGCTCCTGACTTAAACTTGGTTTCCAAAAGTTGAAAATGCAGCTGTGACACCAGAAAAGTCTGTTAGGAAGCCTTTTTTTTTTTTCCCAAAAGCACTCTCAGAAGTAACAATAATAAAAACAGAAAATCTAGATGCCCAATTTGAGTATTTTTCTCCTTGTGTGCTGTAGTTCCTTGCAAGTATCCCTACATTGCTGTTGGTCTGCTCATTGAGGAAGGTGAGTACTAAACTACCATCAGATCTGTTTAACATGTCCAAGAAATTAGAAAGTTATTTAAAAACTGTTAACAGCAGAGCAACTTCAAAGTCTTGAATTTTCTGCAAGTTTAGAGAGAATTATTAGTCACGCAGGGCTGCAAAGAAGTGTCACTGCTGACCTTGAGCATGAAAATGATTTATTTGATTTTATTTAATTTTGCCTAATTTTATTTGGTCTTCTGACCAGATAGAGTGGAAACACAGCTTGAAGCTACCCCAGCTGTGCTACCTTTGTGCTGGTGGAGAAGATTTGCAGGCTATATTTCTGGGAGTGAAGGAGGGAAGGAGGGAGAGAAGGTCTCTGGGCCACCGTCGGAAAATGAGGACACCCCAGCTGGAGGGATGGGAAATGGGGACAGGAAAAGGGATTATTTTGGCAAGAGGCTCTAAAGCTGCAGATTTTGGGAACAACGTTCTGTTCACTGAGCAGTGTTTTGAGTGGGGTTCTTCTTGGTATAACCACAGTGTGGACTCCAGCAGCCTGCGGCAAGCCCTGGTTTTGATTGTCCTGAAGAGACTTCCAGAAGAGGGATATGAATATGTCGGTCAGCTGGACTGGGACCTGTAGGGGCCTCTGCACTCGCCCAGTGCCACTTGTCAAGGGTAGGAGAGATGCTGGCACTGTCACAAAGAGGAACTTCCATGTTTATCCTACTGGAGAGCAGTATGACTCATATTGACTCCACCTACCTCTTACTCTCTTCTTCCTACCTCCTTCTCTGCTAGCCTCAATCTGCAAACCCAGACTGTGGATCTGATCTCACCAATCCTGCTTCTCCAGTTTCTCTTCTTTCAACTGCTCGACATGCTTTCTTTTGAACATCCCATAGGTGCCTGAGCTCAGGGTTGGATATAGCCATTTCCTCCTAGCTTTCTAAACCTCAGTCTCATGGGAGCAGCTACTGTGGCTTGTCCAGGACCAGTACTTACACAAGCTCTTACACAATTAGCTTCCTCCAATTTCTAGCAGCATCTTTGATGGCTGATATCTGGATACTCAGAGCTGTTAGTGTGCACGCTTTAACACTTCAGCTGCGGAGCAGACCGTCTCATTTGCCTTGGTTCTGGGCCCCAGGAGACAGCTCTGCCTCTGGAAAGCATGCTAGCACAGGAGGAACAACAAGTGAGAAGTACTTTTAGGTTATGAAGTCCTTGGAATCTGAAAACATTTCCCACTCAAGAGTTAATTATGACTGTTAATAAAAATTGATGCATTTAGAGTACTGGATTACAGGGCTAGTTTACTGCACACGCTCAGTGTATTTGGAGAAGGTCATTAATAAAGTTGTTTGACCTCCTAAACCTGTGTGGGTTCTACTAAAGACAAACAAAATCAAACAAAAAATGTTCATTACATTAGAAGGCCAGTGAGATTTGTAGCAGAAGTTACATTCTGCAAATGATGGATCTAAATCTTTGGCGAATCTCTTGGTTCTGAAAGAGAAATTAGGGTGTTGTATCACCCTAATTATGCATAGAAGTCTTCACACTTACGCAAGCTGGTGGAGGGTAGAGGGTGCTCATAGTTCCAGCCTTCTTAACGAGGAAGATATTTATTGAAGCTGACATGAGGTACATGACAGCTGGCATCTCCTGTGCTGCCAGATGCTCACATTTAGAGATGCTATCCAAGCTGACAACAGCTTGCTGCGGATCTGGACAGCTGGTGGGGGCTTCCAGGACAGTGGTGTGCGGACTCAGAAGTCCCCCAGGTTTGGGTGCTGCCTGGGACTGGCACCTATCAGTCTCCAGCCCTTTACAAAACCGTAATGGTGAAAGCAAAACTTCGTGTTGGTCTGATGAGTCACAACTGGTTTCCATTCTCAGGTGTATTTTTTTCCTTTGCAGCCTCCTCAACTCTTCTACCTGTGCAAGTCAGATGAAAGAGCAGGGGACAGGGATGGGAGGGCAAACCCTTCTCTTCTGGTCACATGAATCCTTGGGCCAGCTCAGCTACCTGTTAAGGGTCTGAGGGGAATTACCAGTGACTGCTCAGGAAGAAACTGGCTGCAAGACAGGTGAACAGGCAGAGATGCTAAGAGGAATAAAGCTTCAGAGCTCATACGATGAAGTCCTTTGTAGCACCTTAGCAGGGCGCAGGCTCAAGTTGAGCAATTGCTCTTGCACTGCTGTACGCCAGGAAAGCTGTAGTGCATGAGGTTGGTTGTGTGCACAAAAAAATTGCAATTTGGTAGGTAAAACTTGTTTCTGACTTATCTAAGACTACCCCAAGCTAGGGTGTTCTATTCCACATGTACTATGGTCTACAGTCACGGTCGTGGACAAGCCAGGTGAGACTGTGTAACAATGTCAAGGTGCCATGGCCAGAATCCAAGCTCAGGTCTTGACATTGACTATTGGAGGGCAAGATTTACACCAGTGGGCTTTACTGAACTTACATAGTCATACAACGATTTTCTTCTGAAACATTATCTGTTTGGGGTTTTTTGTTAGGGGTGGGGGTTTAGTTGTGGTTGTTGTTGTTGTTTGCTTGTGTTTTTAAGAAACAAGATGCTTTTCAAAACTGAAGAGAAAAATAGCAATTTTAATTACTCTTACACTCTTCATTTTCAACCAGTGACTTCTGCTGCCACCAGTAAAAGAGAGCTCACACATTTTGATATTTAGGTTTTACCAAGGACAGATTGAAATTAAGTGTTTGGACATTGTTGGTACATCATAGCTGCCAAAGATTGTGTGTATTTTAAAATTTTAACTGTGCAGGAAAAGGTAAGGCAGATCCTGATAAACACAGACATGAGCCAGCTGCAAAACATCATCGCAGCCCATATGGATATAAAATTTGTTGCAGAGTAAACTTAGGTGCACTTCAGTCACTAAACTATCATCTTAGCATTTTGTGTATTGATAGAGCAGGGTATCTGAACTCTCTCTTCTTCACTCTGCTGGTTTAAAACCCTGCTCAAAAATTAAACCCACTCAAGCTGTCCCTTTTTACTCCTGCCCCTTCCAATGATGGAGTGGAGGCACAGAAAACTAGGAGAGATAAACTGGAATCCCAATTTTCTGAAAAGTCGCAATAACCCCATTTTATTAATAAAATAGTGTACAAAAGAGAGCGTTTTATCCTTAAAAGGGTACTGACCACTGAACGAACAAAAACGCTTCTGAAAAGAGTGCCCAACCTGATCACCAAACAAAGGCAAAATGGCAACTCTTCTTGTATGCTCGCCCTGTGTGAAAACAAGGACAATATATCAGGGAGGCTCTTGCATCTTAAATTCCACCCCCGGTCTGAGAAAAACAAAACAAAACCACCCCCCCCC
>VZRQ01008179.1:219131-229908 GCA_013397975.1 Machaerirhynchus nigripectus
TCTCTTATTTAGAGCAGTGTAAAAGCAGATACTGAGAGAAAATATCAATGATTTCATTCCCAAATAGCTAACTGGGTATTTTTCTTACCTTTCAGCTATGGGATTTAGGTAAGCTGCAGGGTCAAAGGGTGCTTCACATAACATTGAATGCATAAAATTTACACACTTTAGGTTAAACTAAGACATAAAGCAAACCAAATTTCCAGGATAACATGCAAACCCAAAGTTCTGCAGTAATTAAATCTCTTCTGGCTTTAATTAAAAAAAAAAAAAAAAAGAAAAAAAGAAAGTAGTGAGTACATTTTCCCTCAAATTCCAGGTTGTACTGATCTAAATGGAGCTTTAATCTGTAGCTGCCAGTTTCAGACCATTGCAATATCCATGTTCTCTTCTATATTTATACTTTGTTTCACTGAGAATATTTGAGCCCCTGGCTTAGCAGGGGTTTTAGCCAGCAGATTCAGAGGCAGTAGTTGTAAGAAGACTTGTAGGATTTCAGACTTCTTTACAGTGGGTAGCTGTATATAAAACAAAGGCAAGCCAAGCACAGGAGTTGCTGTACTTGGTATGAGCTCTCCTTTTGCCCAATCTCAGCCAGGAACCTGGGGATGCTCTGTACAAGCATTACCATATCCACCCCGGTGTTTTTGACCTTGGTCACTGAGTGTGTTTATTTTTGCCTTTATTTAAAGTGACACAGGAAGAGCTTAAATTGAGGAGTGCAGTAATGACTTTATAGAAGCACCTCAAAGCCTCTGCCTCTGAACATTAGCCTAGATCCTTACGCTATATGGGTTTTGCGTAATTGCTACCAAAATACCATTTACATCTCCAAGGCCATTAAGGGGGCCAGAGCCCAAATTAGCCCTCCATGGAGAGGCTGCTGTTGCTAGAGGTATTGCAGAGATGCATAAGCAGTGGTGGGGAGTATCAGAGCCTCTGGTACAACAGTCAGCCTTGACAGCTGGGATGAGGCTGGCCCCACTGCGGACAGCGGACCATGCTGACCATGTCTAGCATGACACAGGGGATTTTTGTTTTCGCAGGATAGACCCTTCCCCTCCTCCTTGCCTTGGAGACAGGGCTTGCCTGCTGGAAGAGCAATTATCCAGTCAGGAGAGGACCACGGCTTTCCTCCTCCATCAGGCTTCCCAAATCAAAAATGACTGTCTCCTACCTCCAGGGAAGCAAAGGTTATCAGCACAGGGAGACTGATGACTGTCTGCTGAAAAATCACATCACAGGCATCTTTAGAAAGCTCAGCCACAACACTGAAGTAGCACATACCAAAGAGCATTTCCCTTGCTTAGTGGTGCAGCTCTAGCCCATGGTCCACCCAGCACTAATACTGGCTTCAGCAGCAGCAAAGCTCTCACTACAGTGGCCACTACATGGCAGTTAAATTCTGATTTTTTTCTTTTGTAGTGGCACTTCCAGGTACTTATGAAAACAAAGCGGGGAGGACTAGGGAAGGCAAAGGGAAAAAAACTGATATGAAATGAAAAGCAGATTAATGAGTTTTGGTGGTGTTTTAATTTAAAGGCTTGGATTCTATTTGCCTTCCACTTTATTGGAGTGTGGAGATTGAGCTCAAGGGAAGTACAGATAGTGCAGGATATTTTGTTCAAGGGAAATAAAGAGTGGGTGTATTTCCTTCTAATGTGTAACATCAAGACTCAAGTTAGGGTTTATTTCTTACTTTTCCTTATGAAAATATTCTAATCTATACAAACTTCTGCACAATCAAAAATTGCAGAAACTCTTCACAAAGTTCAGTACTAATGGCAATGAAGATTCAGGCTCACCTTTTATTTAAACTGATAGATGGTTTTGTACTGGAGATGCCTTTCTTCTGCGTAACGACCTTTGATTATTTGCTATTATTTGTCTGATTTATATGTGACATTTACCAACACCTGTTTCGGGCAAAGATGTAAAATACAAAAATATTCTGAAATAGAATTTCAGAGATTTTTTTTTTTTGGTCTTTGAAGCTTCAAGTGTCTTACAAATGCCACTAAATTCACCATACAATTGGTTTTCTGTGTACTTCAAGAAATAATTGATCTCCTATACATTTATCTCAAGAGCTATGCAATCATGGCTCGCCTGAATTAAATTTGAGTTAAAATTAGGGTCTGTGCTAATTTCATACTGATTTTATTTTCAAGACTTTGATACTATGGTAGTTGGCAATGCTATAAAACCACTTACTTATTTTAAACTATCCATTTCCTCTAACACTATCCAGATCAAGCATCTGCAGTACAGCTTTCCAAGAAATATGCTACAAGCATATAAAGGTAATCTTTTCCCTGGGTTGTAAATTACACTTCTCTAGGTCCTAATCTCAGGTACGTGTTTGCTTAGTGTATCATGGTTGTAAGGATTTGATAAAGGTAGAGCACTGACAGCACAGAAAACAGTGAAGTGAGAACATGTCAAAGCCTCTAAAGAATTAGTAGAGATTTGGAGAATTGCTTTTGGCAGGTAGCAAATCAGAGTGGTTGAGCAATGTTGATTTCTCAAGCATTAAAATA
Organism: Machaerirhynchus nigripectus; assembly: GCA_013397975.1. Taxonomy (NCBI): domain Eukaryota; kingdom Metazoa; phylum Chordata; class Aves; order Passeriformes; family Dicruridae; genus Machaerirhynchus; species Machaerirhynchus nigripectus. The sequence goes on from VZRQ01008179.1 coordinate 221,672, forward strand.
AAAAGAAAGGTTCCACCAGAAAATCTGATTGACTTGTACACTCAATCTTCCCTAAAGCAGGAAGAATACCCTTCAAAAAAGCCTGTGTTGGAGAAAATGCTGGCATGCTATTGCCACTAAGAATGAAACTGAGCCAGGCTAAATACACCCCTCTGCCAGAGCCAGAGAAATGTCCCAGTTGTCACTGCATCAGGGACATCAAAGGAACTAGTGTCAAGTGAAAATCACAGAATGGTTGTGGATGGAAGGGGTCTTTTTAAAATCAGACTTTTGATAAAGACATCCTTCATCATGCCAGGAGATGACTGCAAATTGCAAGAGAAAAACATTTCTACTAAAAGTCTTGAGGTAGAGGAGAGATGTGCCTACCCTCAGTTCTGGTAACACCCATAAGGTAATTACCAAAAGGTAAGGTGTTTCAGCTGAGAATCTGCATACAGACTCAGGGTGACCATCAGCCACCAGCAGGATGGCTCCGTTTTACCCAGGGGTGGCGAGATCCAGAACAGGAGTGCTGCCAGGGGTCCAGGGAACAAGATGGAGAAGGAGAATTTTGATTGCCCTCAATAAACACAAGGCAACTGCTTTCCATGCCAGTGAATGACTGTGTCTTGTACAGCTTTTGGCAGCAAGGGATTGGTGGTCCCATTCTGTGCCTCTGTCTTCGTGGACTTGTGGCATCAGGCTTGTATCCGTGTTAAAGTACACTGCTAGAAATATACTTGAGTCGTGCAGTACATCCCACCCTTTGAGAACATTATTTTCTGATGCAGAAAAAAAGATGGGAAAGTCCAGTATATTTGGTATTTTGGTTATCCATACTCTGTGTGCAAGGGGGGGCAAGGAATAGGTGCATAAATGACGGATTTTTAATTGCATTTATTTCAGAGTTATTACAGCTTTCTGCTTCACCTGTGCCCCAGTTTTGGTGGATGCTGAATAGTCTCCTTTTGCTGAAAAATGGGACTGGCACATCTATGACATAACCCACAGGACTGTCCATGTGCCGTCCCACAGCTCCAGTTGTGGTACAAGCCTGTGGGACCAACAAACCCATCAGCAACAACTCTTGCAAATTTTAGGCATTTACAGTTGAAATTTTTCTTCGTATCCGTCCATTTCTATATTATTAAAAAATAAAATACACTCAGTGGGGAACATTTCAACCAAAAAGCCAATAAAAGAAACTCTCTTTTTACACAATAGGATATTTATTTAAAAAGGGGTAAGAGCTGTGCTTTGACCAGATGAGTGTTATGTAGTGCTGAATTACACTGAAATATCAGCCCCAGGCCTCTCCTTTCAGCCTGACAAGTAAAATCAGATTTTAAAAATAATTTCCTGGCTCTTCTCTGTGTCTGTTAAAGGTCACAGAAACTGCACAAGGGTTTCCTGAAATTAATATTTGTGACCTATTCAGATACCATCAGGATGAGTCACTTCAGAAGAGCCTACTCCTTCCATCTTTAGATCAGACTTTAAAAACTGCAATGAATCGTACATCAGGCCACACACTGAATGATAAGGGTAGAACTAGATGTTAAAGAGCTACTTCTGCTGGCCTGCATCCTCGTTCAGGGCTGGTTGTGTGTATCTGTAAAGCACTTTGGCAGCAGGTCTGTGCTATGGCTGGAATCAAACCTGGCCCTGTGCAGAACTGTGTGTGCCAAGGACATCCCTTCATGCAAATGCCTTCTCCACTTAGCTCTTGACCCTCCCCTAGGAAACACCCCGTGTCCTCTGCTAAAAGGGAGACAAATACGTGTGTTATTCTTTAAGGGCTGCACTGTACTGCACGTGTCTGAGGGGGAGAGTAAGATTAATTTCCCAATTTTTGCATTTCCTTATTTTTTGCACACTTTCAACCTAAAGCATGTCTTTAAAGGGAAAAGGATGTATTATTTATGCAGATAGAGATTTTTGAGAAAAAATGTAGTTACTTTCCCCAAGAAGGAAAACAAGCTGAAGGCACTGAAACAAGTTGTCCAGAGAAGTTGTGGATGCCCCATCTCTTCAAAGCCAGACTGGTGGGGCTTTGAGCAGCCTGGTCTAGTGGAAGGTGTCCAGGGAGGCTGGAATAAGATAATCTTTAAGGTCCCTTACAACCCATTGTGTGATTCTGTGATTCTATGACCTGCTGCCACAAATGGTGGTTTGAATCTTATTTTGATATGCTAATTTTGAGATGCAAAGGAGAACACGGGATTGCTCCACTACAGAAACTAATTTAGCAGTTCAACATCTGACCATAAATACATCTCGCATTGGAGACCTATGTGGAAGAGTGACGAGCTGTCTTGGTTTAAGACACTTTAACAGGTGGACACTCTGACATGTCCTTAGTTTCAACCAATCCCTTTCCACCAGTAAGGAGAAAATGAATACAAGTAGAGATAAGTGAAAAAAATAACAGTTGATGAACAAGTAAAGCAGCAACAGGAAAAAAAGGGAATAATCACTAGGTACCAAATCACTAAATCTCATTAAATCCTTAGGGACAAAGGGAACCCCAGAAGGGCAGGTGTAATAAATAACTCAGATCCCGAGTGGACATGAGTTATAGAAGTTTACTGAGAACAATAAAAAAATCAGCAAGGCAAAAGGGACAGCCCTGGGAGCATGGCAAAATGCTAGCAGCTCTCCCACAAATTGGTGGTTCTGCTTTTTATACCCCTGAGATTGCATCAGCCTTATGCACATTTACTTTTGGTTTTACATAGTCTCGCCCCATGTCGCTCCTTCCGGCGCCAGCGCGGTTCCATTGCTGTGGTCGTTGGGGTCCTCACTGGATGAAATCCCACTGCTTTTATGGTCGCGTCTTAGAAGTTTGGCCAGCAACAGCTTGTGCCATGCAAACTCACAAAACTCACAACACACAAATCACACAACCCTTGTGAAAGCCAGCCTCACAACCAGGCTATTATAAACAACATTAACCACTTTATAACATGTGCTATTATCTTCATATTTTCCAAGGCCAACATTATAATGTTTAATATCAGTTCATATAATACTTTGCGAAAACCCACTTTGCAATTCCCACTAACTTGTTTTTCACAGCAGGGTAGCTCCCGCCCTTTCCAGATGGTGGCTGCCACGGGCAATCTCATGTGGGGAGACAAAGGGAAGGTGGAGTCAGCCTTTCTCCCCCCTTCACCACTTATCCCTCAGAACAGCAGCAGTTCTGTTGGGAAAGGCAGCCTGGAGCGCTCCAGCAGCTGTACTCGGCCAGGGGCTGGAACTCATGGAGGGACTTCGCCCTCCTGGTGGCCAGAAACAGTGGGGCAGGCGAGGCACGGCACAGCCACACGGCCAGGGCGACTCGGTGCCTTCTTTCCTCGACCTGGAGTGGCCTGGCCTGGAGCAAAGCCGCCTGGTCCAGAGGAATTTGCCTCGAGGAAGCACTCGTGGAATTTGCCTCGAGGCGGTACAAGATGCAAGAGAGGAACAAAAGAGTCAAAAGATTAAAAAACAAAACAAAACAAAACAGAACAGCAGAGAGAGCTTGCCTCCGGTGCTCTGACCTTCTAAAGGCACCTTGGCTAACCTCCCAGTCTTGCAATTCCATTTCTGGGTGTACCCCTGGGCATGAAAGAGAAAGTAGCAATTTTTGGGCGCAGATGAATATGGAATACAACAACCATGTGGGTTAAACTAGGACACTCAATTTCTGCTAGCTCACTGATGCAGAGCTGATTCAGAGTAGCACAAATGTATTTCATACCCATTTTATATCTCCATTTTAGTCCCAAATATGAGCTTTCACACTCTCCATGTTAGAAAAAAAAAAACCTCAAGCCAGGGAAAAATAACTATCTTTTCCTGTCTTATTCTTCAGCACACACTTAAAAGGTTGATGAATTTTTTTTCTTTTTCAGCTTGTAACTTCATCTGAAGTAGTTATTTCCTCCTACCTATGCTCTCCATTTTTCAATAAAATCTGCACTTTTTCTTTTGGAAAGTAGGTCTTGTTGAGTAAACTTGAGTTATTCAATTGATAAGATTATAAGTTTTCATTGGCACAAGTAATTGCATGTATTTAACATGTGTGGACTTCCATAGGGCACTTTGTAATTAAAAAAATTAAAAAGTGGAACTGTGCTGTGTAAGAGAACACAGAGATCTTCAATTGTCTGAATGGATATATCAGAAGAAGCAATCATTAAAGAAGAAATCTTCTAGAAGTAGCTTTTTGTTTGTTTGTTTTTTGTTTTTGTGGAGTTTTTTGTTTGTTTGGGGTTTTTTGTTTGTTGGTTTGGTTTGGTTTGGTTTGGTTTGGTTTTTACCTCCATAGGCCAGTTATACACTTTTTATATAAAACCCTGCAGTTGACATTTATGGATAACACAAAAACAGGTCAAGTACAGACAAGGCAATAATAAAGAATAACGAGAAATGTTGTTAATGTAGTCTGACTGAGGAAAAAAATTGCTTTAGATTCCAAACAAGAGGTGTTTCATGACTGAGTCTCCCATGAAAGTTTGGGGAATACATCAGGTAAATGACTTAGCATGAACTTTTACATGATGCAGCATCAGAAATCCCAGGAGTATGGCTGTGGACAAGAGAAGCACAGAGAAACAGGGAGCTAAAATACACTCTTTGTGTGGCACAGAGATTGAAACCAGGATAGTGTACCAAGCCCAGCATCCCCTTTCTGAAATTAAGAAAATGATATGGTGTAAAGACGAGCCAGGAGTATGATGGTGGGATAAGGAAAATTGCTGGCTGAGAATCTCTGCATAATTTATAGGAAAAAAAATGCATTCAGAGATGTCTTCCTTTCTATGTATAATTGCCAGGAGAGAAAGCAAAAAATCACAGGGTGCCAAAGGATTCCAGACTACTGCCCAGAGACCCAGGAATCCAAGATGAGAAACTGAAGCCAACACATCCAAAGTTGGCAGAGAAAGATGTGGGGCACTTTAACTCTGTGGTTGATTTGCATTAGAACAAAGTAGGTGATCCTGCAAGAGTCTCCTGATGTTTTTAAGTTCAGGTTGACAGACTCCCTAGGCAACATGCTTTTAGCAAAGCCATGACCTCATTCCCGAGTGTCTTCCTAGGTGTGATGCTTCTCTTCATCATCTGCACTGGAGCTTGGTACCGTCTTCTGTGCTGGGGTATTTGCCTGCAGCAGAGGAAAGAAAAGCAACTGGGGAAAGCAGGAAAGTGGGGTAATTGTGGAAAAAAGACCAGTCCACTTCCAGTTGCATAAGGAAGAAAAAAACCAACCCACACTCACAAGACACAAGAGGCTGACCACTCATGAAAGGCCACAACAACGTTATGAGGCCCCCTCTTCCTCTTCCTTCCTTGTTCATATATTAGGTGCACTGGTTAGTGTTTCCCACATCTGAAAAGGGGGATCTCAGAACAATACTGAAGATAGAAAATCTACAGTGAAGGCACCAAAGTAATCATCTTATGATGCTGGGAACAAAGTCCTTAGCTGTTTTATTTATTTTTTTTTTAAGGTGAGTAAAAGGAAAACGACATTAAAGGAAAGCTTCATTAAAAGCTACTGGAATTGTACCGCCAGACCTGCCATTTTAATGGTATTTCAACAGCAATATTATAATGCAGTTTTATGTGGACAATTGCCATTAAGCTAAGGTATAGTGTAGTTCTATGTGATTCAGGATTCATCAGCACTTTCTTGTTTTTCTTGCTGCTGAATTTCCCCTTGGGAAATGCCAAGCTGTAACTGCATACCTGCCCCCAGCATTGTGGTTGAGAAGCAAGCCAGAATTGACCGAGGACTGCCACTACATCATTAATTTTTCATATTTTCCTGTTCTCGAGTTTCAGGATTTAAAATTGCTACCTATGTTCAGAACAGTACAGAGTGACTGGAGACAAATGCTCATGTTTATGTAATTTACACGTATTGAATTAGTTGAAACCTTCCAAATGCAAACTTGTGATGACAGCTTTCCTCTTTATTTGTAGCCCAACCTTAATCCAATACTATCTGGGATAAAATAAACTTTAAATGTTTAAAACACTGCTCTTTCTCACAGCAGATGACATATCCTCCTGTGTTCTGCCATGTATAAAGGATTAATGTGGATTGGTTCTTAATTCAAATTTGTCTGTTCTTTTACTCTCTCTTTCCTTGAAAAATAGATGGGTACTTACTGACTGCGATGGTGGTTTTTTTTTATTGTTTGGACCTTCTGAGTACATTTCTACACCATGTAAATATCTATGTGTCAAGTAGCAGTGATCTTTTAAAAACAGCCTTCAACATCTTAGCTATGCTGGCATTCCCACTGAATGAAATATATATTTTATTTGCATTCTACCTCTTAATAAGAATTTCTTTTGACATGGGAATATGTATTACAGTAACAAGAATTAGGTAATAAACTGTAAAAAAAGCCACACTTCTGATAAATAGTGATTCTTTTTTTTCAGACACAACTGAGAAAGGAATGAATGAACAAATGAATAAGCAATCCACAGATGGTTACAACTGTATTAGTTTATCTCACGGACATTTGTGTTGCTCAGGGAAAAGGTCCAGCATAATACTACGCAATTAAAAGCCCTGGTGCACACCTGTGAGGTTGTTCAAGACTTCATAAAATGCAATACTTTGGGAAGGAGTCCAAATACACAGTGTTGGTACCATGACTTTGGATGATAAAGCTGCTTGAAATATACAGCAGGTAGCTATACTTCCATCTCTAATGAAATGCTTTGATACAACCATCAGAGGCTTTTGTTTCCTTATACGTTTTTAATCTATATTCCAAGCTCGCACTTTCTGTACAATTCCCAGTCCACCTGCACTGCTGCTTCCACGTTCCTCAGAATCCGTTTTCTATAACTGGAAAATCATGATCTCACTGTAAGTTGTAGAATGTATCCTCTGGTAAATAACAAATTAGAGTAACATTTATGCAAGTCCCAAGTGTCCCCATTCTCTTCCTCATTCAATCTGCCAAACAGCAATAATGCATTTAACCACTTTTCACACAACAATGATTTTATGCAAAGGGAAAATGAGATCTGAGAAGGCACAAAACTTGAGGTTCATCAAATCTTGAGGCACGTCAAAGACACTTGAGGATCTTTGCAAAGTTTACCATGTCTGTGGGTTCAAGCAGGCCTCTCACCCCTCCTGCTACACAGTAAATGGATGTATTGCATTAGCCCCACACTGAAAATCTGGTTCTTGGGCTCTTCATATTCTACCTTCAAACCCTGTATTTTTAAGTATTCCCTGTATAGAATATTCAGGTTCTTTCTCTTGTAACTGAGGCTATGTGTGCTCCATTAGTCCTCTTCTTTCTTACGCTGTGTGCTGCTGGTGAAGTCTTGCAACTCATGCCTTGTGTTTCCTAGGGGAGCAGTGAGATCTGGTCCCCTTGTTTTTCAAATCGATGGCTCCTTTTGATCGAAGTTCTGGCCTTTGCCTCTTTTATCTGTAGCTAACTTGTATTTCTTTGATCTATGCACTCCAGAGGTATACCACAGTGTCTATACATCATCAGGAGATGACAAAAAGCCGGACTATTTAGACTGTCAACTAGGTGATGGAGGGTTTTTCATTATGCTAATTCATCCCGACTGCTTTAATGTGGTGGACAGGCTGTCGTGAAGCAGCAGAACAAACCTGTTAATCAACATCCATTAGAAACACTAAGAGAAAGTTAATGAATATCTATGCCATAAAATACTGAAAACACAAAATGAAAGTGTGTTGTCTCACAAGTTAATTGATGAAGTGAGGCACTAAATGTCATCTGTAAGAAGAAAGGTATAAACCGATTAACTGTGGGCACACCTTAGGTAGAGCGGCTGCACAACCTCATGTGCCCTCAGTTTTGTGATTTATTTATCACTTACGGAGTGTATTTTTGCTATTACAGGCTCATAAGTACTTTTGGGGTGGGACATTAATCTTGATAAGGTTTAGAGAGGCGGGAGCTCCAAGGAAGGATGCAGTGAACAAAAGTATCTGGCATCCATATTCAGAACAATGCAAAACAGCTAAGCACTTAATAGCAGAGCTAGTGCAAAAATTTAAAATCTAATTATAATGATCCTTCACTAACAATATTTCAAAGGCAATAGTTCCACCCCTTAAAATGGTAAAGTAATTGAGTAAAGACTTATTTTAAGTAGGATTTAATCTGAATTCTATTCAGCAGTGAAAATAGGCTGGGACTTTAACAGAAAAAAATTCTCATCAAGAGAAAGGAAAATGAATACAGGTGAATGAGGAA
>VZRQ01008184.1:0-16168 GCA_013397975.1 Machaerirhynchus nigripectus
CTGTCCCTATCTACCACAGGGAGAAAGGCTGTACCAGCGTCATCACCACTCTAGGCCTTGGCAGATTAGAGATGTTTGGGTGAAGGATCTGTTCCAGTGTGGACTGAGTTCAGAGCCAGGTGACATTCCCCACAAACTCCAGCTCAAGGGTTTTGTTGTCTATGTGTAGAATCATGGAATCACTGAGGTTGGAAAAGCCCTCCAAGATTGAGTCCAACCATTCCCGCAGCATTCCAAGGCCACAATGACCCACGTCCCCAAGTGCCACATCCACATCTTTTAAATCCCTCCATGGATGTGACTCCCCCGGAGCCTTGGGCAGCTGTTCCAGTGTCTGACCACCCTTTTGGTGAAGAATTTTTCCCTAATATCCAACCTAAACCAACTGGAGGCCCCAGTTTCTCTGTATTCATGGATTGCTCCTCCCTGATCCAAGTGGGCTCCCAGCAGTCACCACATCCTTTGGCACAAACAGCATCCAGGGAGTGGATGAAATCCATCTCCTCCTGTTTGCCTGAACCACTCTCTGCTCATGTCCTTCCTGATCTCTTGTTCTTGTACAGGAAGAGAGGATTATCCTTTAATGGATAACTTGGATCTGTAGCTCAGGTTGCTGTGGAAAGCTCTGCTCCAGTTTTCCTGATCCTTACTCCGGGTACGGGATGGGAAGGGCCCCAGTGATCCCACAGGTGTGTTCAGGTGTGCTCACCTCCAAGCCTCGTTTGAAACAGCTGGATCCAAGCTGCCTTTGGACACTTTGGGATGCTTTCCAATCCTTCTTTCTCCCTGGGAAGTGGCCATTGAAGAGCTCCAGGCTTGGTTCCCATCTTCTGGTTGTGATTAGATGCTCAGCAGCTCAGCCTTGGCAGAGGGAGGGATCCTTCCAGCTCAGTTTGGGTTGGGATGGTCTGGGATCCATTAGCACAAGGCAAAAAAAATCACAGATAATAAAAACAACACAGCCCCTAATGATCCTTTTTTATGCAGTCTGGCTTCTATTCCAACAAAACACAAGCAGAACCCTCTTTCCAAGAGTTCCTGGAGAACAGACAGACACAAACGCCTGACTCCAGTGTGCTTTCATCTCCCAGCGTCAGGAGATACCACATCTATCTCTGTCTTCATCATCTTTTATTCCCACCACCTGCTGAGAGCTGGAGCCGTACCTGGACAGAATTTTTTGCCTGTTTAGTAATCTTTGCCTCTTCTGCTGTGGTGTCCCAGAGCTCTGGGAGTGTTCCATGTGTCATTTTCTCCAGGAAGCGTTTTCTCATTTAAATACTCAGCCATGCAGCCTCTGGAATGTCAGTGGGCATTACGAGCAAAGGGAAAAGGATCTGGAAAAACAAACCCCTAATCTACCTCGGCCATCCAAGAGTTTGTTCTTCCCTGCAAGGCAATTTTGAAGGTTGGCAGGAATCAGTGGTCCTTCCCTGTCCCAAGGAGATGGACATAACTCCAGCCTGGAAGGAAAAGCCATTCCAAGGACTATCCAGAAACTCTGGCTGGCCAAACTGGTACTTCCTAATTTTCTTAGTGAATAGTTCAGCACTTAGAGTGAAAACATATCTGGCACATGGCCCTGTTCCATCATATCTGGGCAGGACGGGGAGAAGTGGAGCCCAGCATTCATGGCCAGAGAGGTCCCTCCTGCTTTTGGAATCCCACCCAGGAGGCAGAGGAGGCCTCACTTGTCAGCCTTGCCAGCCTCAGCATCTCAACCTCCTCTAGAATGAAATCATAAATTCTCTGGGCTTCCTCAACTTTCATGAGCTCCCTGGATTAGGAGCCATCACCATCTGGAATTTAACCCTTCACGCCCAGACTGGAAGGTGAATCCTGCTGGTGAGGACAGACAGATTCCAGCTCCAAGCCATTCCCAAGAAGACTCAGGGGACAAAGGGGTCCAACTCCAGCAGCACAGGCTGTAAATCAAAGCAGACTTTGCCAAGGAGCTCCTGGGCAAGAACCAAAGATGGCTGTGGACAATCCTGGAAGTGAACCAGACCATTCCTCACCCTTTTCCAAAGGCAGAGCTGGGATCTGTAGCCCGAGAGCTGGAAGTCACGGAGTGGAGACATCAAGGTTGACTCTTGGTGTGCTCCAGCTTCTCCTCACAACTCATGTTCACAAAATCATATGCAGTCCTTGGTGTGCTTGGGCAGGGTTGGAACATCTCTCTGGTGTTTGGATTATCTCTGCTTCACGAACCAACAGGGAACAGGTACAACAAATCTGCTCCCAAAGGATCCAGGTCTGGAAAACCCCTCCATGACCTGAAGCTTAAGGAAACCAATTCAGCTCCAGGTGAAAACTGACGTTAATTAAATTGGGCAGGCACAGGGTGCTTGTTCAGGGCTTTTCTCTTCCATGCCATAAATTAAAATATATGTTGATAGCATCCTTCTCTCTTCTGTCCTTGGCTGTAACAGATACATTCTGTGTTTAGGGTGGAAATATTTGCCATCATTCATATTTTGGCTTGACGTAGATACCTGGGTGACCTTTAGCAGCCTGTGATATATAGAAAAGCTGATTACATGTTCCTTCATTTCATAGGAGGGATCAATATAAACAAGATTAGGAAAAAAATACTGTTTCGTTTATTTTAAACAAATCCTGACAATGCTTTCTTTGAGAAACTCAGACCTCCAGCACTCGGAACGAGGATTTGAAAGCTGGCAGGGAGTCACAAATATGACTTTTTATATGGCTGTAAAACTTCTGCCCAGACTTGTCCAATCCATAAACTCTGAGGATCTTCCTGCATGTGGGCTCAGTGCTCAGTTGGACAGTAGGAGCCGAGGCCCCTGAAAGCCCCAGGGAGGTGGGAGCTGCTCTCGCAGCCCTGGCTGGAGGTTGTTTTAAACCTCTCCATGGCACTGCACTCCTGGCAACCTTTTTGTGCTGGAACAGGTCTCCCTGCTTTCCAGCAGCGGCACTTCCCATGGTAACTCAGGTCTGGGTGTAGAAGACTCCTTGCCAAGCTCTGGAGGAAATGCAACCACAGCTGAAGGGCCGGGAAGCAAATGAGGAAAGGCTGTGAGAGGGTGGGATTGGCTTCCACCTCCAGACCCCACAGGCTGCTTGGACCGGGGATTCCAACCCTGGGGCAGGAACGGGCAGGGATTTGCCTCTGACCTTCTGTCACACAATTGTCTGAACGTCCTTGCCTTCATCTGAGCCAGTCCAGTGTTGTGTCTGTGCACACAGATCGTGCTCAGCCATCCTGCTTCAGGTGGGATTCGGAGAGAGGCTGCTTTCCCTCCGGGAATGCTCTGCCAGCTGGCAGTGGAATTATTTGCTGTCTTCTGCAGGCTGACGGAGTCTGAGGGATCACACGCCGCATTGTGAACACATCCCAGCTCATCTCCAGCAGGAAACCCACTCTCCCAGGTCCCCTCCTGAGGCAGATTTAAATGTGACTTCCTTCGCGCCTCTGGAGACTGAGCCAAAGCAGCTGCTGGTCACTGGAGCTTCGGGAGAAGGACCAAACCAGGCTGTGATGCTGCAAGGGCCTCGTGATGCCACTGAAATCATCAGCTGCAGTCCCCTCTGTGCGGATAAAAATGCTGCTCCAGTCCCTCCTCGTGTGCCTGCAGCCACAGAGGAGCATGGCAGAGCAGGAATCTGCAGCAGGGATGATGATCCTGCTGCTGGGGAGAGCAGCTGTGCTCCCACCGCCAGCTACACTCGCTCCTGTTTCCACAGAAAAAGCCAGAGATTTTCCCATTTGTTTGGTTTCCCTGGAATATAAATATATTTGTTCCATGCCCCCAAGACTCCAGAGTTTGTGGATGTACCTGCAAACACCTGAGGGGCTGCTCTGACTTGTGGGTGGTTTATGGATGACTCCAGGACTGAGCTCAGTCCTTCTCCATCACCGACAGAGGCAGAGGAGGTAACTCCATGGAGTAGGATCCTCTCCCTGCTCCTGCTCCTTCCTGCCAGTCGCTGTGAGGAGTTGAGAGCAGAGAACTGGTCAGTGAAACCATGGATGTATTTTACAGCCAGAAGTGAATCCTCAGGGAACACCTCCCTTAGGAGTCAGGGAACGTCACCACCATGGATCTGGTCCTTTCCTTATCCACCTCATCCAGGCGCCCTGGGCCGGGAGCAGCACACAGCTTTCACAGCTGATTTAAATAGATTTGATCCCTGGTTTGAACACATCTGATACGCCTTGGAAGAGCATTTCCAAGCAGGTATTCACAAATCAAATCTCTGTTCCTGATGCTCGAATCTCTCATGCTTATTAGGAAAGCGCTTTTATTCCTAACAGGTAGAAAACAAAAGCAGAGAAATTAGGCATTTGGAGATGTTTTCCCCTAAAAGAGCTTTTAATCCAGAAGAGAGAGAAATGCATCCTGCTTTGAAAATAAGGGGAAACACATTAAAGACTTGAACAAACTGTTTTGATTTAATGCTAATTAGTAAAAGGCATGAAGGAAAACATAAACTTGGAGTCAGAACTAACTGATTTTGAAGTCTGGTATCACTCTGAACTTCTGTTTATCTCGTCCCATTTATTACAGCAGGAAGGAGACCTACTCAGATACGGAAGAGTTGTATTTTCAGGCTGTCCCTGGTAAGGGAGAGGAGATTTATTATCACTGACATATCCCTGGTAGGAACCTTTGCCAGGTGAAGCCTCTCTCAGCTGGGGTTGACAATTTTCCTCATTAGTTCCCCCGTTTCTCCAAGGTCTCCATGCCACTGCACACCTCTCTCTGCCCACTGCATTTTCCCCCCAGAACTGTGAGGAAAGCCCCAGCCTGGCTCCAGGCTGCAGGAGCCACCTGCTCTTCCAGCATCACCCCCTGAACGAGTGCAGGACGGGAGCTAGAAGTCACAACATGCAAAGGAATTTCTGGTGAGAGTAAGAGGATCATCTTTCATCTAATACAGATTAAAAGGTGCTGATCTGGCCCCAAAACAACAGTGTTGTTCCTGGAGCAGCTCCTCCTTCCCATTTAACTGTCAAATGCACAGGAGGAGGCAGCAGGTCAGGGCACTGTGACGTGGGGGACTCTGAGGAGCATTGCAGAGAGCATGGAGGTGGTGGCACTCCCAAATCCACAAGGAATGGAGTGATTTCTGGAAAAGTGAGTGACCACAACCCTGGCAGCACCACACAGTGCTCCTGCTGTCCCATCTTGTCTCAGAAAATTTTCAGAGCTTCAGAGAATCATGGAATCACAGAATGCTTTGGGTAGGAAGGGACCTTAAAGCCCATCCAGTCCATGGCAGGGACAGCTGCCACTGTCCCAGGCTGCTCCAAGCCCCGTCTAAGCTGGCCTTGGACACTGCCAGGGATCCAGGGGCAGCCACAGCTTCTCTGGGCACCCTGTGCCAGGGCCTCCCCACCCTCCCAGGGAGGAATTCCCAATATCCCACCTAACCCTGCTCTCTTTCAGTTTGAACCATTCCCTCTTATCCTGTCACTACAATTCCTGGTGGAAATTTTAAAATTCTCCAATTCTGACTCAAGCCTGGTCTCCAGGGCTGATGGAGCAGCTCCAGCTCTGCTTGCTCAGCACAGGGAGCTTTAGCTTGACTTGTCCTCCTCAGGGAAACACCGTTCAGTTCTCCCCATGGATTTTTCCCCGTCACTCAGCTGGAAAGTCTGGCATTATCCTCGTGGCATCCCTGGCTGGTTGCATCCTCTGTGGATGTAACTCAGCTTGCCAAATCCTCGCTGCTCCTGCTTTAGGGTCTGCATGTGCTGTTTTGCCTGAAGGTACAGAGCACATAATCCACTGAAATCAGTGTTTGGAGCCAGTGCTGGGCTGTTTCCGTGAAAGCTCCTTGTTGCTATGAAATCCCACATTTTGGGTTGTTAGGAGTGTAAATATGGGAGTAGACTCCCATTTCATATCCCGCACTTCAGCTGGAACGATTTGCCATCATTTGAATTAAATCCATTAAAAGAAAATCCATGCCAGTCGTATTTTGTTACAAAACATCACCAATGAGAACAGAAGGATACAGGAAATCAAAATCTATCATTCTTTCCTCAGGAATGACAAATCCAACGAGGCGGAGGAATGGATTGGGTGATCCTTAAGGTCCCTTCCAATTTAAACCATCCCAGGATTAATGAAGTTTATCAATAACTTCTTTAGGGGAGATTGTGCAGACTCCTGGAAATGCCAGGAGATTTTTTGGAAATACTCACCCCAAAAGTTATCTGTAGAATATTATTTCTGCATTTGTAGAATTTTATTTCTACAAATAACTTTTGAAAGCTACGTGTAGAATTTTAGAAGTGCATAAAATATCAGGATTGCCCACTGAGGATGGCAGAGTCTTTAGTGAAGCAGCTCATTATCTCCTTGCACTGCCACCTTGGCCTCTCACCTGGGTTCCCTGGACAACCACCTCCTTCACCCCACTGCCAACATCACCTTTCTCTCCCCTGAAGGACCCTTAAGGTCCCACCTCTCCCCAGTTTCAAGGAGGCTTGCTCAGGTTTTTGCTAAATCTGAACATTCACAAACCTTGTTCATATTATTTGCTGCAGATTCTGGCCCAGATCCCAGAACTGGTCAATTTTTTCTGCAGTGCTCTGTGGACAAGGGTTGGTGGAGTTATCCCTTCAATCCCGACTCCGTTTTTAGGGATCAGAGGTTGGGAATGAGGCAGAGCCGGAACTTGGCCCAGCTTTGAGCTGACCTGGGGTATTCTGCAGGCAGAAAAGGGCCTTGGGTGGGTGGTTCCAGCTGCCCCCAGAGACGGCCAGGGTCATTTGAAGGAGCATCCACCTCAGGGCTGCTGAAAGTCACTTGATGGGACCTTGTAATTCCTCTGTGTTATTTTCCAGTCCTGTGTGGACATCCCAGACAGATTCAGATACTTCCAACAGCACTGGGACATGTGGTTTGGGGTAGAATATCATGGAATCATGGAATGGTTTGGGTTGGAATGGACTTTAAAGCCCAACTCGCTCCACCCCCTGCCATGGGTGGGGACACCTTCCGCTAGAGGATTTGGAAGGCCAGAGAAGTTCTTCCATGTGCTCTTTCTACACATGGAAAGACACGGAAAACTGAATATCCAGAGACATCTACACCAGGCTTTAACGGGAGCTTTGTGCCCAAGAGCTCCTGTCTCACCTCCTGAGGCATTGCTGGAGAACTTTTCCTCCTCAGCTGCCCTTTCCTTGCCCACCTTCCTGAAAGAATTCTGGCTCTCCACGCACTCCTGAGTCATTGAAATCCAGGCAAAGCCATTTCCCAAGATGGGATCAGGAGGAGGAATGCGCTGGGTGCCGGAGCGTTTGTGCCCTGGCTCGGAGCCAAAGGCAATTAGCAGCCAACATGAATCTCTGCTGCTCGCCACTCAGCCATGTGCAAATGGCACTTCTTGTCCTGTGGGTTAAGGAATGGCAGTTTAGGCTGTCAAGCCGTGCTCAAGTTTGCTGATTGAAGGGGTTTGGGGCTGCGCTATCACAAAAACGATGTTTGAAAAAAATGCTCTTAATCCCTGTTTTATGAGGCACGCGCTGGAGAAAGGCGAAGCCATTTCTTCCTGGAGAAGTAGCAGAATCAGCAGCCAGCGACAGGAACACATTTGTCCCCTCCAGTCTGAACAAAGTCAAAGTGGAAACTACAAACAAAGCTGTTTATGAACTTCTGAGGGCTCCTGTGAATGATCTTGGGCTTCCACCAGGGCCGGAATAACAGCTCAGCGGGGGTTTGTTTTCCCTCCTGTTGCAGCCCCATTTCGTTCTCTCTCAGTCTTCCTTTTCCCCCCCTTTTTAACCCAGGGATGTGGTTTTGTGCTGTCATTTGTCCAAGGCTGTTGGCTGTTGCTGACGCCGTGTCCCGTGGTGAGGGGCCGAGGAGGGGCCAGGGATCAGATGCAGCTGCACCCCCAAACCCGCGCACGGACTTGCTTTTAACTGTGGTGGAGAGAAGTTTTCTGCTGGGGTTTTTGCTTGTTTAAGAGGCTCCAGCCCATATCCCACTCCTAATGTATTCCTAAAACACTCATTCCACATGACCCCTTGGCCTCAGCCGTGTGGGATGAGGGATTGGGCTGGACCTATTAAGTTAACCCCGGGCAGGGCTCCAGGTCTCAGAAGGCTCTCTGTGCCTTGACAAAGGACTCTGTGCATTATTTTGAGGTGCCCATCCCCTCCTTCCGCTCTCTGCAGGCCTTGGACCTGTTGCTTTCCGCCATTGGGTCTTTTTGCCCCCGGGCCCAGCACCCATCCACTCAAACTCCTGTAACTCTTCAGATTTCACAGAAATAAAGCTTATGGGATGTGCCTTTCTCATCTCAGCCAGTTTTAACCTCAGCTCATGGAAGAAAGGAGTCTCCAAAATACCAAACCTCCTAAAACACTCAGACCACGGAGAGGGGGAATTCAAGCTCGCAGGTCATTCACCCCTTATCTCCACCTAAAGCAATGCACATCATTCAGGCATGGCTGAGAGACACAAAAAAAGCCACTTCAGAAAGAAACCCATTTTTTTCCCAAGCCATGAACGACACACAAGAGGCAAATACATCCCCAAATGCCTGGGAAATGCTGTGTGGGAAATCAGCCAGTGGGAAAGCAGAACAAAAAATGGGCCCAGGAAATCAAACCTTTCGAAACTCAGGGATTTTCAAGCTCCCTCCTAATTTTCTCCAATCTTTAGAGCATGGTAATGAGCAGCAGGGAGAAATGAATCACCGCCTTGTGATGCAGATAGGCTGAGGAAGAGGAGTCATTTGAGCTGGGTCTATCCCCTAAAGGTTAATTCTTACTGTGTTACCTTGCTTTAATTGTTTTCCTCAGTCTGCTGATAGATCTGCCTTACTGAAGGACATTAAATACTTCCTTCCTTCCAGGAACAAAAGCTGTTAAGAGCGGAGGTGAGAAATTAAGATGTGGTTTGGTTTTCATGGCTTCCATAAAGCTTTTTTAGCACGGGGTGGGGAATTCCAGCAGCACCCCAAAGGGCTGTCAGTAGATATCAGGATGTGAGCAAATAAATTGAGGAAAGGCACCTGACTTTGGTTCCTTCTCCTCAGCCTTGGCTCCAGAGGTGAGTTTGGGTTTATTTCTGCCCTGTTTGGGTGGCTGTGATGGGCTGGGGGTGGCCAGGAGAAAGGAGAGCTCCCACTCTGACCTTGGAACACCTTGTATACTGAAGGGTTCCCATGTGGGGATTTCAACACTTCCACAAGCTTCTATTTGAGCTTTTCATGACAAAAATACAATGATTTCATGGAAAAGGAAAGTCAAAACTAAACTGAGAGCAAAATCAACCCCGAATGTTTTTACCTCATGGAAATGAAACATTTTGATCCTGTCAAAACAAACCGAGAAAGTTGAAACAATCTGTTTTGATACTTCCCAGTCGAAATCAACACTTTTCCTTCAAAATGTTTTGATTTCAGTCCGACTGCATTTTCCTACGGGGGAAGAAACTCCACAACATTCTCCTGAGATGCTTCCGCCCAGATCTGGTGCTGGATTTATCACAAGAAGCTCGGAGCAGGTCTGGAGGGCTGATTGGGGAGCAAGGTACTGTCAGATTGGACATTGAAAATGCAACCATTATCTCTGTATTATGATGGAAAAGGAGGAAAAGGCATCCAGTGTATTCCAACAGACTAGGATAGGGACTCTTGGGAAAACAGGATGATGGTGGCATCTCAGCCTCTTTGACCTTCCCATGGGAAGGGTCCTGCAGAGCCACAGGGATATCCCTGTGCAGGGATAACGGGATGAGGTGATGGATGGTTAACAGGCATCAGAGCAGGAATTTGCAGAGGTAAATGACTTTAAATGTAGAAAAAAGATAAGAAGGAATCAGAGGAATTTGTCACCAGACTGGTCTTGATCTTATGGAAAGATGTGGAAGGACCGAAGAAGGAAATGGAATTGCGATTGCAGTAACTGAAATAATTTTCCAAGGATACAAATGCAGCCCATGCTGAGGGTGCCTGGGTTTACAACCTCATCCCTCCTTTATAACCAGACTACTCCTTGAGGGAGGGAAGAGCTCCCTGGGACTGGTATCTGAAGGATTGGCCTGGCGGTGACTGGTCAGTGCTGAGCCATGGCCACCACCAGCCCTGTCACCAGCACCAAACCCAAACTGCCACCACCAAATGCTGCAGGGGAAGGTCCTGAGCCCCCCGGCCACAACTAAAACCCAGACAAAGGCTGAGGAGCAGTTCCTGCTGCCCTGCCTATCTGCAGGCCTGTTGGGCCAGCACAGCCACCACGAGAGCTCAGCAGGCTGTAAATCCATCCAAACACTCCAGATGTGGTCCCAAACCCCAGGAGTGTGCATTCCGTGCCCTGCTGCAGCCTCACGTTCAGAACCGCCTCCCCCCTCCCTCCCCAGCTGCTTCACTCTGATCAGCCGAGATCAGAAGGCCAAGTTTCCTCTGCTTTCCTTTCAACTCCTCCTTGTGACAGAGCAGACGCCTCCTCCCCTAAATTCATGGCACGTGGCTGGCTGATGTTCCTGGAGACAGGCATGTATTTCATGCCCTTCCTGCTCTGTCGTTATCTCCCGATCTCCTGATGGCATAAACCAGAGAATTCCTTTTCTGAGTGCTTGGCTCACCCACGTTCCCCTCAGGAAAGAGGATTCCATTCAACAGGCAGGAATGATCCAGCTGCTCTGGGGTCACAGAATTAAACCATCCCCTCGTGGTGCAGTAAGGAACATTATTACCTCCAGAGCAAGGTCAGACCTCTTCCCTGTGTTAATTAATCAGTAAAATTAAGCAGTTTGCTTGCTAATATCAGTCCCTGGTCTTATTAAGTCACTTATTAAATGAGGCAGGGAGCCAGGGCGAGTCTGACGTGCTGTGGAGATCTGTCAGGACCTCTCAACCTCAGTTTTGACCACTGTCCTGACTGTTTCAAGGCGGTGATTCCCTTCAGGGTTGGGATGCAATGCTGAGAAGGGGGAATTAGCCAGAGCCTTGAAGGTCTCATCCACACACAAGCCAAGTCTGTAGAAGGACCCCTATGGACAGACTTTGCATCAGAGTGCAGGAGTTGCTTGAAATCATGGAATGGTTTGGGTTGGAAGGGACCTTAAACCCCCCCAGTCCCACCCCCTGCCATGGCAGGGACACCTTGCACTCTACCAGGGGGCTCCAAGCCCCATCCAACCTGGCCTTGGACACTTCCAGGGATGCAGGGGCAGCCACAGCTTCTCTGGGCACCCTGTGCCAGGGCCTCAGCACCCTCACAGGGAACAATTCCTTCCCAATATCCCACCTAAATCAAAATGGTGGGATTAGGTTTGGCAAGACAGAGCAGGGACCAGGTCTAGGAGGGAGAAAATATTTTTTTATCTGGGCTGGGGCTCCCATGGGGCTGGGATTTCTCAGGCTGGAAGTGGGCTCTCCAGGGAAGTCTTTCACCAGGACTCAGGCAGCCCTTGCTGAGAGCAGAGTCTGTGACAGTTTTCATCATTTCCTAAAATAGGAAAAAGAATTAAAACTCACCTTTGGTTGGATGACTCCCTCTCTGAGCTCCATTAACTTTATTGACTCGATTCCTGGGAGTACCAAGGGAGAGAAGCTCTCCTGAAGGCACGTTAAACACCATCCAGTCCCACCCCCTGCCATGGGCAGGGACACCTTCCACTGTCCCAGGTTGCTCCAAGCCCTGTCCAGCCTGGCCTTGGACACTTCCAGGGATCAGCCACAGCTTCTCTGGGCACCCTGTGCCAGGGCCTCCCCACCCTCCCAGGGAACAATTCCTTCCCAGTATCCCATCCAGCCCTGCCCTCTGGCAGTGGGAAGCCATTCCCCTTCTCCTGGAACTCCATCCCTTGGAAATTATCTCTCTCCATCTTTCTTGTAGCTCCTTCAGGCCCTGCAAGGCCACACTGAGCTCACCCCAGAGCTTCTTCTCTCCAGGCTGAACAATCCCAGCTCTCCCAGCCTTTCCTCCCAGCAGAGCTGCTCCATCCCTCTGCTCATCCTGCTGCCTCCTCTGGGCTCTCTCCAGCAGCTCCGTATCCAAGGATGTAAATGATGTGTCCCAGTGAATTCCAGCTCAAGGCTTCAAGTGCAGCAGGATCCATCTCCTGTCCCCACCCTGGCTGTGTGTGACCACCTTGGCTGCAGAGCAGCTCCTTTCCCCTGAGGCACTTTGCCTTCCTCCATAACACACCTGCCAACTTCCCTGGAATTGCTGGGGTGGGAAGGAGACACTTCTGGAAAGTGGGAGCACACAGGAATATCTGACCCAGGACATCAGAGAAGAGCTGCCCCTGATGAACACTGAGAGGGGTGGTACTTCTTCCCAGGCAGATACGGCAAAAAGAAGATTAAGAAATTCCAACGTGTTCCTACTCCACCAAGGACCCCTCAGACAGAGTTTCTCTGTCCTGTAGACCTTGACCTCCGGTCCTGACCATGGGGACAAGGGGAGCCAAAGCCAAGGGAGGGAGTGGGAAGGGACAAAACTGCCAAGTGCCGTGGAGGGGTTGATTCACAAAATGAAATCAGTATTAAGGCTATTAATGACCCAGTTTGTGACAGGTCAGCAAGGGATCACCAGGGACCTGTGGGACAGCATCTCCCCAGGACACTGTGGCTGATAGCTCAGATTTGCTCCAGCTGGAGACGCTGACCTCCAGGCCATGGGGGACAATGGAATCTCCTCAAACCCTCTTCTTCAGGCAGGAAGGAGGCAAAGGCTCTGTCTTCTCCAAAGCAGGGGGCATGGCATGGCCTTGGCACAGCTGGCACTGCCCATGTACCAACCTCCTCCACCTGCCCACTGGAGCAGCTTCCAGAGGCTGGGAGAGCCAGGGACTGGGCAGCAAACTGGAGGGTGGGGTGGACGGGCTCTCATGGGATGGGAGCCTTTCCACCTGGCCCCGAGCACGGCTTTGCTGAGCCTTCCATTGAGCTTTGTCTATTCTGGCTTGGACTTGACCATGTCCAAAAACCAGCTCTGGTTTCTCTGGGGTTTTATTACTCAGCTCTGAATGACAGCGAAGGCAGAGATACATCTTCACCCAGCCAGATGGAAAAGCCTCCTGATTCCGTCCAAAAAACTGCAGAAGAAATAAAAAAGGATCTGCCCCTTTTTTTTTCCCAGGATTATGCTAAAACTTCCACTACTTTCATTTCCAAAGGCTGTTCTTCCTTCAAACTGACTGTTGTGGTGTTTTTTTCAATCCCTCCTCTCCTCAGACTCGCAGGTTTAATGTGTTTGATTTCAAACCAGAAGATATCCATCCAACTGAATTCCATTGAACCTTCCGGGCACAAAACCCCAGCTTGTAGATGGCATGAGGGGCATCACAGACTTGTGGGGGGTTTTTCAATCCACCCTCTCCCCACACTCGCAGGTTTAATTTATTTGATTTCAAACCAGAAGATCTCCATGAGAACATGGATTTGGTCACCAAACTGAATCCCACTGAACCTTCTGGACACAAAACCCCAGCTTGTAGATGGCATGAGGGGCATCACAGACTTGTGGGGGGTTTTTCAATCCACCCTCTCCCCACACTCGCAGGTTTAATTTATTTGATTTCAAACCAGAAGATCTCCATGAGAACGCAGGTTTGACCACCAAACAATTCTACTTAACCTCCTAACACAAAACAAAAGCTCGTTGACAGCACGAGGGACACCACAGACTGACCGTTGTGCTGGGTTTTTTGAAATCCATCTGCTCCCCACACATGCAGATTTAATGTATTTGATTTTAAACCAGATCTCCATGAAAACATGGATTTGGCCACCAAACTGAATTCCACTGAACCTTCTGGACACAAAACCCCAGCTTGTAGATGGCATGAGGGGCATCACAGACTTGTGGGGGGTTTTTCAATCCACCCTCTCCCCACACTCGCAGGTTTAATTTATTTGATTTCAAACCAGAAGATCTCCATGAGAACACAGGTTGGGCCACCAAACTGGATTTTATTTAACCTCCTAACACAAAAAAACAGCTCGCTGACAGCACAAGGGACACCACAGACTGACTGTTATGGGGGGTTTTTCAATCCATCCTCTCCCCACCCTTGCAGATTTCATGTATTTGGTTTCAAACCAGAAGATCTCCATGAGAACACAGGTTGGGCCACCAAACTGGATTTTATTTAACCTCCTAACACAAAAAACCAGCTCATTGACAGCACGAGGAGCAGTGGGTTATTGCCCTGTCTTGATGCTCCAGATACGGTCCCTTTTACTGGAAAATTCCAGCAGTTCTCCAGCGATTCCCACGTCTGCTGCACCACAAGGTGACTGCGGAGTGGCTGCATCCCTCCGAGTTAGATAACAATTATTGGCAGATATAAATAGAGGTTTTCAGCAGCAATATTGTTTAGTATGCTAAATGTTGCTTTAATTTGCTGGTTCAATTGGAAGTGAATTCCTGTCATGCACTGAGCAAAATAGATCAATTATATTACTGCTAATTATTGTTATTATTTTAAACTGTGCTTCTCCAGCAGATTTAACAAATTTGTCAATCCAGCTCGTTCACCTTCTCGAAACAGAACCTGGCAGCCTTGCATGCAAATTAGCCCGGATTTTCAACAATAATTGCAACTCTTTTGTAATTATCTCACCCTAGACACTCTCCATTTATCACTTCTAGGCCTAAAGGCTCCAACATCTTCATCTTCCCAAAGTATCGATACATCGTCCTATACGTTAAGAGCAAAAAAATTGCATCTTGAAGCAATCTTCACTGTCAGGGGCAAAATAAATGGGAACAAATATCAATATTTGGGGAGAAAACATATTTACAACCTGGTCAGAAATTTCTTGCTGGAAAACCCAACTTTTCCAGCAATATTTGAAGGTAATATGTTAAAAATATCAGCAAATATCTTTATGTTCCCCCGGCTCTGATAAATAGCCTTTTAGATCTGTGTTTCTAGCCCAAAATAAAAGTTCAAAGCCCATAAACTATGTGACACCTCTCCTGCCTGCCTCTAACTGCATCTTTTCTCCATCAGGATGCCTTTATCAGAAGGTCATAAATCACAGGCATTCCCATTAGGAAGCAGTGAGTGGGAGAGGGCAGGTTTCATCTTCAGGTATTCACTTTTATAATTCACGGCTGCATTATTTACTCTTGTGGCTGCAATAATCCCTCTGAGGTCAAATATATGCACATATAAACCAGCCTCTGAGCTGGAGAAAAACACAGAATAAAAACCTGTGGGTAATGGTGATGGGTGGGCAGAAATTCTGTGTTTGTGAGGGTTTTTGAAGGCTCTGGGTGTTTGGATTTCCTCCCGAGTTGGACGCTGGGAAGAACAAGGGGGTAAGAATTAAAGAAGTGGAAGGCAGAGGCTGTTCTGCACCAGGGAAGAGGAAAAGGAACAAAAACCCTGCCCAGGACAGGTGGGACAGGCAGGAAAACTGAAACCACAGCCCTTTCCAAGCACAGCAGAAGCAGGAAACCTTCAGAGATGAGCAGGGGCAATCAAGGAAAAGGGAAAAGAGGATGTTGGGGTTTTAGGAGTTCTCCTTTTGTTTTTCTTTCTATCTTAAAGAATTTTCCCCATACATGTTGCTAGGGGACGAATTACTGGGTACTTAAGAGAGACAAAAAACCTGGCCACAGGGGGAGGGGTCCAGCTGTCCTCTTTTACCTGAGGTTTTCTCGTGTAGGGCAGAGATGCTGCGAGATTTGAACTGGTAAAAGGGGTCTGGGTATAGCAGCTAGCTCTTTGCTCTCTGGGCATTCAGAGGAGAGAGAGGGAGAGGCTGCAGTCGCTGTAGGGAGAATTTCGTCTCTGCTGCAGGGTCCTGCCTTCTGCTGCCTTCATTCTACCATGAGTGGAGCCTGCTGGCTTTGCACTGGGATGGTATCTAACACCCTACCTCGCTAAAAGAGGGACCCTTTCACCATCTGCTCGGGTGCCTCAGGGGGCCCCGGGACCCCAAGGCCCCCATTCCCTGCCCCGCTGGGAGCCAGGCCGCGGCTGCCTCACCCCCGCCATTCCTTGCTCCAAGCCTTCGCTGCACTGTAGCCCCGCACCCCCTGCCTGCCGACACGTCCCGGGGTTCCCGCTGCAGCTCCGGAGTTCGATACATCTCACCTACCACCCGGGATTTTGCGTTCATCCCTGCTGTTCCACCTGCTGCTCCCGAGGGTCCTGCTGGGGCACCGGGATTGGCTGCCCAGGGGGTTTGTGACGCCTTTCTCCCATCCCTTCCC
>VZRQ01008184.1:18456-40718 GCA_013397975.1 Machaerirhynchus nigripectus
TGTTACTGCCACAGCTACTGTTGATTGTTTGCCTTGTTATACATATATATATTAGCAAAAAACTGTCATTCCTCATATCTTTGCCTGAAAGCCCCTTAATTTCAAACTTAGAATAATTCAGAGGGAAGTGGGTTACGTTTTCCATTCCAAGGGAGGCTCCTGCCTTCCTTAGTAGACACCTGTCTTTGGAACCAAGGCAGAGGAACAGATTATCCCGTTCTTTGTGCACAAGCAATGGGTCTCCAGAAGCCCCAGCCCCGAGCTGCTGCAAGTGCTTCATTCACCAGGGAGACGGGCAAGGAGAAGCCCCACCCCAGAGATCACCGATGTCACACATCTCCACCCCAAACCCGTGTAATGAAGAGGAGCCGCTCAAAGCCGCACGAACCCAGACAAAATGGAATCAGTGCAAAGCTGAGTGATGTGGAAAATGCTGGGAGGGAGTGTTCTCCTGGCTTCAGAGACACTCACACTCTCCTCGCTTCATGAATATGTAGGAACAGGAAGGTTGCCTCCAAATGTCAGCCTAAATGGACACACTTTTTTTCTGATAA
This sequence comes from Machaerirhynchus nigripectus, assembly GCA_013397975.1. Taxonomy (NCBI): domain Eukaryota; kingdom Metazoa; phylum Chordata; class Aves; order Passeriformes; family Dicruridae; genus Machaerirhynchus; species Machaerirhynchus nigripectus. The sequence continues at coordinate 19,011 of VZRQ01008184.1, forward strand.
ATATCCCATTTCATTCCGAGGCAGCGGAATGCAGACGAGTCACAGCTCAGGCCTCCAAAGCCCTGTCTCCTGCTCCTCTAAATTGGTTTATTTGGACTGTAAATTCTTCTGGGCTCTGTGATAAAGATCCTTTGCTTTCATCTTCCCCGGAGGTTGCCAAATCCCAGTGATAGGGCGACCTGACGAATAAAGGGGGGATTGTTGTAAATATTTCACACTCTCTCTGGAACCAAGAGCAACAACTGATGCTGGAGTGAAGTGGAATGCAGGGACTGGTGGGATCAGGGAGAATCAGGTGTGGGGAGAGCTCATTTTATTGGCATCTGGCAAAGGAAGAATCTGTCCTTGGAAAAAAACACTCTGAGGACAAAACACCTTGAGTTTGAAGGGGAACTGTGGATCAGATGTAAATGACAGCGTGATGTTAGTCCTCTTACCCTGCTCTGGGAGGGTAAATTTGGAGGTCTCTCATTTCCAAAGAGGTCTGGGCTTCCGCCAGCCCAGGAGAACTTTGCTGTTCTAGACTGGAGGAGGAACTGGAATTTTAGTGGGCAATGGGAAGCAATGCCATTGCAGTGTGTGTCCATATGGACACCTTGACCTAGGCAAGGTGGGAATGTCACTGGAGTATTCAGCAGGAGAATTCCCCCTCCTCTCTATCAAGACAACATGTCTGTGACTGTTAATGGAATTTACCATCTTCCCGAGCCCTGTCCACTTCCAGGCCTGGCTGATGCCCAGTATCCAACAAGAAAGAGCCAATAATTCATTTGGAGCCACTTATTTGATTAATTAGGGCTGGGTTTTCCCTGGTATTTAACTTGCCTGGGAGCAGAAAAGTGGTTTTCGGAGCCTTGCAGCTTTGCAACGCTTCCTGGCTAATTCCTGCAAGTCCACCCTGGGCAAGAGACTGCATTCCCAGGTAGCTCCCATGAATGGATGAGATTTCCATGTGCTGAACCACAGCTGCCTGGAGGTGAGTGGCCTCTCACCCAGGTCAGTCCTGCACTAACCCGCACATCCCAAAGAGAGAAAGAACCACCAGGAATTCTGGATATCTCAGGAATGGTCTCCAGCTTGGCTTGGGGCAAGAGTGCCCAAGCTGTGGAAGCAGTGGTTGTCCCTGAGAGGTGTTGAGTGCTGCCACCTCACTCTGGGCTTCCTGATCATCGTGGTTGGATGCTCAGCCATTCCAGAAAGTGGGTCCAAGGATACCCTCGTGCCAAATCACTCATTGTGTCCCAAATTGTCTAATTGCAAACAAAATCACTGTGGCTCTCCCAATTTGTCCAAGATAAAACACCCCAAAACTGTAAATGCAAGGCCAGGGGGCGTCTGAGAAAATCTGGGGCATAACTCTGGCTCTGCAATGTTACAGAAAAAAAAAAAAAAAAAAAAAAAAAAAAAAAAGTTAAAAAGTTGCTTTTCAAGATGGTTCTCAGGGGAAAAAAAAGTTCACTGACAAATTCCCAGCAAGTGAAAACTGGGATTTGGTTCTATTTATACCTCCAGCAAATCCACAGACAATATAAATGAATTTGAGATACAAAATGGAACGAATTAGGCAGACTGGCGCAAGAGAGTTACATCCCTTCCGACAGCAGCACACAGTAATCCAGCCAAAATATTTCAGAACTAATTACTCTCCAGCCTTCTAATCCCTGGTAGAGAAAAAAAACCCCACCCCATATATTTTGGGAAGTTCATTGGAAGCATCTGCTTAAGATGTTGTTAATCCTTTGCTGCAAACTCATCTGCTGGGTGATAATGAACCAGCCCTGGTTGTGCTCAGCGTGCTGAGACATAAACCTCGTCTTGCTTAAAGCTGATTATTCCCTACAAAGGAACACCACTCAATCCCTTTTCTTCTTGCCTTGCTTTTCTTTCTTCTGGTGAGAACTTTTCATTCCTCCTTCGCTTTTCCAGCCGGCAGCTGGCAGCAGAAAATGGCTTTAATCTCCAATTTCAGGATCAATATGGAAGGGCACTATTGATTTTGGCACACCGGGGTAACCCTGGGGGTCCGCAGCAACCACAGAGGACTTTTGATGTTTCTGGACCTTCTTCAAGTAGAATTTCTAACAACCTCCCACCCTCCTGAAGCTCAGCCAGGAGGAGTTTGCTTTGCTGAGCAGCAGCACGGCGGGGTCCTGGCATGATCCAGTGGGGAGGCGTCTCCCTCTGGAGCTCAGAGCAAGGCGAGGCTTGCAAACATCCTCGTGCCTCAGACAGGTTGAAGAAATCCATTAGAACCTCATTTCCATGGAAGAACACGGTGCTGGAAAAGCACTCAGGCCGTGTCTCCGGCCAGAGCCCCGGTCCTGCCATCCCTCTTCCGAGAGCATTTGCCAGCACCTTAAATCCCAGACTTCCTCACTCTGGAGTGCCTGACTTGAGTTCTTGTGAACCATCTGGGTTTCTCTGCGATTTTCAGTGATGTTTTGGAGAGGTCTGGATTCAATTCCTCTAATGGCCCAGCTAAGATCACTCCCGCACTTTTGGGGTGAGTTTGGGACGTTGCCCAGAGCAAACAAAAGAGGAGCTGTGGGGTTTTTGCTTTTTTTGCTCCTATAAATTTGACGAATTTCAGATTTATGCTTGTGGAGTCTGTATAGCTTTTTATCTGATTAAAGAAGGATGAGGAAGGAAATGGATTGCTCAGAGCTGCCAGGACAGCATCTGTCTCTTCCTCCAGACTGCCACCATCTTGGGACAAATTAAAAATCCTCCCAGTGCTCAGTTGTTCACACTCTTGGAGGTCACCTACACCAGGATTCCATGAGTCACCAAGTTGGGGGCCAAGTCCAGCAGCCCTAAAATCTGTGTGACCACCCTGAGGAGAGCAGATGTGAGACTGATGTGTGTCCCATCAGGTCTGTCTGCCAGTCAGATATCCAAGGAGAAAAGGAATCGTTTTCTCACCTCCAAAAAACATCTCAAGACACTTAAAAATGAGGGTTTGCAGGAGCTGGTCTTGGGTCTGCTCCTGCAGAACGCTTCTGGGGCGTGGGGTGGAGACTTCCCAAACTGTGTGGTTCATTCTGCTGTGGGACTGCGGAGGAACAGGAGGACGGGGTTTGAAGACAGGGGGATGCTGATAACGTAATCAGGAGGTGTGAAAGTACAAACAGAATGGAATTTAGCAGAGATAAGGGCAAAGTCTCACAGAGGGACCACAGGGATGAGCTCCTGTTGGCCAACAGCAACTGGAGAGGTCTGGGGGATGTCACCCATGAGGCACAGCCCTCAATCACCAACTTCCCATGGCCCTGAAGAGGGTCTGAATTCTTCCAGGGGTGTGAAACAGAGAGGCCAAACCTGTGGAATAATTTGGCTGGGCAGGGGTCTCCAGGCACTGGTCCCCACTTTTGCCAAGGAGGTTGATGGAGGCAACCAAGGGGGGCAACAGGAGTGGGCAGAGAGGTAAAAAACACACAAGGAAAAACTGAGGGAATCGGGGTAGTTAATCCACAGAAGAGAACGTTAGAGGGAAAACATGCCACACTGTGGGAATGTCATTTTAGTGTAGGCAAAGCAGAGAAGGTTTGGTTCCGTGGGTCCAAAAGGGAGGAGAACGGGGCGGGAAGTGCAGCACGTTCTGGGAAAGGGACGCATCTGAAGGATCTGTGTGTCTTACAGGCAAAAATATCTCCGTGCTGGTGGGTGGAACTGGAGCAGAAACAGTGGATGGTTCCTCTAAATATTGGCCCAAAATTTTTATTTTATTCTTTTTACAGGAGGATCTTCTATTTTGCAGTTTTCCTGACCTTTTTCTTCTGAAGAGGCAAACCGAGCCCAAACTGTGCAAACTTTGCCTTGTGACACGCTGAGATTGGCAACTTGGTTTCCTGCCTTCAAACCTCGTTGTGCAGCTAAAATAAACCAAAACAATGCTGGGAGGGGGCGTCTTTGCTTTTATTTCACTGTGGAAACCCAAGATGAAATATTTCCACTGGCCCGAGCAGCACCACCACCAACTGTTCCACATTCCCTGCTCACTAAAATGTGCTCAAGCGTGGCCAGACTCCTGCTGGGAGTGGGATGGAGGGGGAGAAGAACCAGTCTGGATCCTGCAGCTCCTCTCAGGGTGGAGGAGCTGCTCCTGCCACACTCCCTGGTCCAACAGGAGGCTGAAAATTTGCTTTTTCTGGGTGTTTTGAAGTTAGTGAGAGCAGCGTCTGGAAGTTTCTGAGCAGGAAGATAGCTTGTAAGCATTTTTTTGGTGAGGGAAGATGCATACGTGGCTGGCAGAGGGACTTGCACTCACATCTCACCAGGGCTCTTGCAGTTGCTTGGGCAAAGAGTTTTTGGCGTCTTGTGGCACTGCCAGGAGAAACTGAGCTCTCAGTGATGGGTAGAAAGCACCCTGTGTGCGCCCAAGGCAAAACTCATCCCAAATCCTGAGCTCTGGAGAGATGGGAAATCAGATGTTGGCATCTTCCTAAACCACAAGGTTTGTTTTGAGCTCTGGGAACTTTGTAGCCAAGAAAAAAGAGGCGAAGAGATAACAAAGTGTTCCCTTCCCAGAGCAGAACAATAAAGGCCACTCGCTGATCATTTGAATTTCTTGCCTAATGAAATTGGATACAGTCTGAACCCCCCATGCCAAAGGCTAATTCATTTCCACGTTTGAAATGCGTGTTATCAATTACTGACTGCAGATCTAATGATTTCCAGAGCTGCTTTGGATTTTGATACCAGAGCCTTTGAGGATTTATTGATGAGGAGTTTGTAAAGTCAGTTTTGAACTGTACATTGAATTCATCTCAGGAGTGTGCGCCCAGCTCTTGGGGCTTTGAGCCACAGCTCAGCCAGGCACAGAAATATCTCCTTTTCCTCATCAGCACACTTTGCATGCAGTCTAAATTCAAGAGGTGCTCCACATGTCCTGGAGGACCACCCTGCAAGGACACGGGGTGAGATGCAGCAGTGTCGCAGGGAAGGTCATACCCTCTGATACCCAATTTGGAAGTCAGAAACGTCCACAGTGCCTCTCCAGGCTCCAGTGTTTGTGAGTCCTTGGAGAGAATCGATAATTACCCAACACTGATTTATTTAATGAGGGTAGAACCTGAAGTGCTCCCCAGCTTTTTCTCAGAAAGAGGTGGATTTTCTAAGCTGAACCATTAAAATGCCTCATCTACCTGATACAAGCGGCAGGGGCAGTAGCTTTAAATCTGAATGTCTGGTTTTTTGGGACCAAAAATGCGCACCTGAGTTGGTGACGTTATCGCAGGAAGCCATGAGAGCAGCAAGAGGAGCTCCCTCGTGCCCTCCACACTCTGCAGAAATACCTTCCAGACCAGTGTTTTTTGAGATTTTTCACCTCTTATTGACACATTCACAGGCTCGTGTCTCAGGGTGACACTGAGAAGCCTCCTGTGACACCCTGCTTTAGCCTGAAGCCAGCGACAAAGCCACGAGGAACACTGGGACATCAGCGCTGGCCACCAGTCCCAGCTGATCCCTGGCAGTGCTTCCAGCATCCTGGGAAAAACTGGGGCGGCTTTTCCTCCAGCTGGGGATTTGGGAGGGCAGTTTAAGGACTTTTGCCTGCTTTTTACCAACACAAACCTCACCCTGTCACCAGCTGTTTGCAAACCTTTCACCTGTGCCCGGCCTGGTCCCCAGAGCCTCTGGTTTTCCCATTCTCCCATTCGCACCTGGTGAAAGTGTTGGATTTGCCTTCCATGCTTTGGCAGAGGGGAGGCCGATAGTGACGGGGCTTTTTGCTCCTCCTGAGCAGAGGGATGGGGATTTATGGGGTTTCTGATGGTCCTGTGTGTCCCAGCAGGGCTGGTTATTGAGGACCCCAGCACACGTCCCTTGGTGCTCATCCATCACGCTGGGACGTGTCCCACTGGGATCTCTGGGACCTTCCCTAGGGACACCCCAGGCAGAGCCAGAGGTGCAGAAACTCCCTGTTCGGGTGGATCCGCTGGGCTCCTACTAAAGGAGCAAGATGCTGATTTAATTGTGAGAATGGGTTTATTATGGTATTTATAAAAGAGCAGATCCCGTTCTCATTCCCACATCCGTGCATGGCAGCATGCTTTGTTTTCCCCTCTCTTCTTGTATCTTACAAACGCAGCTCCATAATTTCCTAAGAGGGAAAATTTATAGAGCCAGAGCTCCAATCATTATAAATCACGCCGAGTACACAAACACAGGAGGCAAAAAGTGAGCGGGAACATTGCAAATCATTCAGTGTCAATAATCTCCGTTGTTATTTGCAGCCAGCAAAGGAAATTGGACTTTTTAATATGTAACACATTAACCTGAGTGTCTGCCTAAATGGAGCTGCGTTTTTAATGTGTTGACATATTCACACAAGTGCTCTTTCTCTAATTCCCCCAGCCTTAACATAACAATAATATTGTCAAATCATTAGCAGGCCCTTAAAGAAGGATTAATTCTCCCTGATAAAGCAGTGAGTAACACCCTTGCCTGTGGCCTGGCCACACTGAACCCATGGCGTCCACCTGGGCACGCCTGGGGCCGCTCGGGTTTCAGGGCCAGGGGAAGCACATGTGTGTGCTGGGAAGGAGGAATTCCACAGGTTTGGTGGACTGGATTGCAATGATGGAGGCCAAATTCATGGAATCACAGAACAGTTTGCATTGGAAAGGACCTTAAAGCCCATCTCATTCCAAGGGAAGGGACGCCTTCCAGTATCCCAGGCTGCTCCAAGCCCTGTCCAACCTGGCCTTGGACACTTCCAGGGAACCAGGGGCATCCTGTGCCAGGGCCTCACCACCCTCCTTCCCGATATCCATCCAAACCTGCTCTCTGTCAGTTTGAATCCATTTTCCTTGTCCCGTCACTCCCTGCTCCAGCTCTTACAGTGTTATTTTTCCTCTGCTGATGTGGTTTATTACCAGTGGGAGGGGATTTGCACTCCCAAATTCCATGGGAGGTGATGTGAGTGCTCTGACCGTGCTGCCAATCCCGCTCCAGTTCCCTGGATCTTGTGCCCAGCTCCAACATGCCCCTTGTAGGAGTCACAGAGGGGATGAGGATGATCTGGGATTCAGGCCAGGTGTGACCCAGCCCCACAAAGCTCAGCAGAGGGAACCACATCTCTGGACAGAGGAGGGCATAAAGCTGATGCCCCTGGACACTCAGGGAATGAACGCTGGGAGTTGCTTCCCATAACTGCACTGGAGAAGCAGGGAGTGGTCAGCTCTGCTCGCCCCCCTCCTCCCGTGGCTCTCTTTATTTGGCTGCATTTTTTCCTGGTTTAATATGGAGTTTTTACGGGCAGAATGTGCTCAGGATGGTGCATAATGGGCCCAACTGTGCAGAAATGTCATGCATGCAAAATCTATGCAAAGCCCCTGCTATGCTTTCGCCTGAATCAATTTAAAGAAGACGCTCCATAAAACAGGATAAAGCCAGATTAAGTGCATACAAATGAGGCAGCCCAGGCAAGGCTTTCAGAATTTGTTGGAGACAGATGGAATACAAATGGAGGCAGGAATTGCACCGGTGCATGTGTAAAGCACACTTGGCAGACCCACCCAGGGAGGCGGAGGGGAGAGAAGCAGCCTGAGGAGAAGTCCCCTCTGCAGAGGTCACCTGCAGGCAGAGAGGACAATCAGGCAGGAACGAGGCCCATCTTCCTTCCCAGCTACGTGGTCTTTGGTTTTCCAGCAAATTCCCTGGAAAGCAGCGCAGCTTTCTGTGGCAGCTTCGTGAGGAACAGAGGCGTTACGCGAATTCAGAGGGGGGAAAAGCCCATCAGCAGCGCTGCCCGGCGTTTTTTGCTTTGCTCCCACATTTATTTGATACTCCCGGATCATTTTCAGCTCCCAGCCCGCTGCAGCTTTTCCCCTGCCAGCGGGGAACAGGCTCCACAGGATGGTGATGCCATACGTGGCCAGGCTGGGATGCAAAATATCCTGTGAAATAAAGCGAGCAGATTGGGAACTTCTGTTCTCCTCAGCTGAGAACAAGGGAAGTGCACAGAAAATTGATGAAAGGAAAGACTTTTTTTTCCCCCCCACACAATTAGCTGCTGGAAATCGGTGCCAGGAGATTTTGCTGAGGCTGGAAACTTGGCAGGCTGCGAACACTCCACGGGGCGTTCGTATGGGTGACGAGCACACCTTGTGACAGGGACTTAGGGAGCCCCAGCAGGGGCTGTAATCCCCAGGTTTAGCTCAGGGAGGGTTTTCTGCATCAAATTCCTGAAGAAATGTGGTCCCACTGCTGCTTTGCCAGTCCGTGTCCATGTGGCAGCCTTTGGGTTCTTCCTTCACTGAGGGATTTCTGTGTCTCCTGGCCTTGCCCCACTGGAATCACGGAATGGTTTGGGTTGGGTTGGGATGGACCCTGGAGATTGTCCAGCTCCCAACCCCTGCCACGGGCAGGGAACTTTCCACAAGGAGTGGAACTCAAAGATAGCTCCATAACTCAAAAGTAATTCCCTTTCTGGAAGAGCTGTGGAGTATCAGCGGTCAGGTGGAGATGAAGACGCTCTGCCAGTGGCTCCTGGGAATATCCCAGTTCATCCCTGCCTGGATAGTTTGCTAAATCGGGGGCAGACTCCTCTGGGCGCTGTTTCCTCCTGAAAACAGTCCATGTTTTCCATGGGTACTTCGGGAAAACGACATGTCCTCGGGCTGCTGGGGAGAAACTCGCTTGGAAAGGGAGCTCGGGGTCTCCAGGCTTGGAATCAGAAGTAAAAACCCCTGCGAGGGGGAGCTGCTGCTGTGTTTTGGGCATGCCACAAGGAAGTAAAGGCTGGGTGGAGACGAGGGTCTGCCCCAGCCGGCACCAAAACCCATCTGCTCTTCTGTTTGGGGGCATATTTTAGGGAAAATTTATGCTGAATCTACTTAGACAGTCCTAAATATTTCATTGGCACTGGTGAAGATATTCCCACGGCTTCAAACCAAGCATATGGCCCTAGGAGGAAAGAGGAATTAGAAGTAATGACGATTAAACTCCGAAAAATATCTGCTGTCCCCTTTCAGCCCAAAAAACCCCAAAACCATTTAATGCTGATTATTTCAGAAAGTTAATGAATACAGAAACTTATGTAACTGGCAAGTCTGGACTTATTTTGAGGCAACAGCTCAAATCCTGGGGGCACTTTTGAGCCCTGCGTGACAAGAAGGACATGGAGGGGCTGGAGCGTGTCCAGGGAAGGGCACGGAGCTGGGAAGGGGCTGGAGCCCCAGCAGGAGGCTGAGGGAGCTGGGAAAGGGGCTCAGCCTGGAGAAAAGGAGGCTCAGGGGGACCTTGTGGCTCTGCACAACTCCCTGACAGGAGGGGGCAGCCGGGGGGGTCGGGCTCTGCTCCCAGGGATCGGGGACAGGGTGAGAGGAAATGGCCTCGAGTTGTGCCAGGGGAGGCTCAGGTTGGACATCAGGAGAGATTTCTTTGTGGAAAGGACTGCCCAGCCCTTTCCCAGCACAGCTGCCCAGGGAACTGGTGGAGTCCCCATCCCTGGAGGCATTTCAAAGCCCTGTGGATGTGGCACCTGGGGACTCGGGGCAGTGGTGGCCTTGGCTGGGGAAATGGTTGGGCTCCATGAGTTTAGAGGGCTTTTCCAACATAAACAATTCCGTGATCCTGTGATCCTGTGTGGTGGTTGGTTGTGAGATGTTGGTTTTTGTCAAACTGTTGTTCACCTATCCCACGCTTGGAGAGGAACTTCATGTGGCCAAAAACCACCTGGAAAGCGCTCCATGGGTGGGAGCTCACGTGCTGATGGTCAGAACCACGTGGCTACTCGTTCCCGTCAGAAACTGGGAGCTCTCACAAAGCTTGACTTTCCGAGTATGAAAAGCTGTTCCTGCTCTCCCAGAAGTCATTTTTTCCTGAGGAAAACTGGGAGATGAAGCCACACAGGCTGGGAAAACACCCCCCACGCTTTTTATTCGTGTTCTTCTCTGTATTGCCTCGGACAGCTGTGCCAGGGCCACAGCCATGTGTTATCCTTCTCAAAGCCAGGGATCTCCTGGGGTCTGCTGTGCTGGCTCCTCAGCCAAGGGCTGCAGGGGCTGGGCTGGGCTGCACTGGGCAGGAGGGAGGAGAAATCCCTTCCACCTGCGCTGCAGCTCTCGCTGTTCCGAGCTGAATAATTCAGGGTTTGGATTTTAATGAAGGTGTCTGTGGTGCTGACAATTTCCCTGCTTCTCCAGAACAACAAACCCTTCATTTAAACCTGAGATGAGTTTTGGCTGCGAGCCTGAACCGCTCCTTGTTGGTTCGGGGAGTACCCAGAGATGCTGAGGGTGACCAGAAGAGCTCCTGTGGACTCTTCCAAGCAGGTTCAGCACCTTTTCCACGACCAGTCTGCTTCCCTTTGCCTCCTGCTCCGAGCAGGAATGTGGGAAGTGGCCTCGGACACTCAGGATGATGAAATTTCACATCATGGAGATTTTTCCCTAGCCCAGACCAAAGCTTCAGGAGCCAGAGGCTTGGTGTGGCTAGTGGGTTGGTGGCTTGGTTCCCCACTGACCTGGAAAAATGTGCCTGTGTCCTGTTTCACAGCACAGTTCATGGGTGGGATGGGAAACTCATCCCTATCTTCCTTCCATGGGCAAACCACAGCCCTCAGCCGCCCTCAGTATTCCACACACAGGGAGGCTTTGGAAAACCTTTGCTCTGTCTCTTTTCTCCTTACAGACCAGGCTGTTCCCAGTCCTCCTCTGCCTCCTCCTCCCCATGAGGATTCCCGTCCTTCCCAGCTCTCCTAACCGTGTTCCATCAAGGGACGTTGCTTCCCTGTGATATCTCCTGTAACTTTGTTAGGAGCATTGAACGTAATTCTGGCAGACTTGTTTTTCATTGAAATATTCTCTTCCCCAGCATAAAGGACTTTTAGAGAGATTTTCAGACTTTGGTTTCACTTGATGAGCTGTTTTCTTGCCAAAAAAAATAAAAAGGAAGGAAGGAGAGGGGAGAGAGGGGGATGGATTTGGAATGTGCAAAAAGTATTGCTCCAGGATTTTCTCCCTGTGACATGCTTCCCTCAGGAATCACCTCGCTGTGATTCCTTCCTAAAAATCATTTCCATATTTTTTATTGCTCTCAGAAATAACATTTCTTTGTTTAACAGCTGACCCAGCCAGGAATGCAAATCCAGGTTGCTCTGGCTCTGCATCACCTTGGGTCAGAGCATCGCCCGTGCCCTGGGCTCCTGCTGCAGCTCAGCACAGCTGGAGAGGGCTCCGGGACTCCCTGGGAAAGGCAGCAGATGGAAAGCAGGGAATGTGACAACCCAGCAGAGAATAAATCGTATTCCCTGGCTTTTGTGCACATCCCAGGAGGACTTGAGAACACGCATCAGGTGGAAGGTCCCCGGGGAACCGGAACCAGAACATCCCGTGCAGGACATTCCACAGGACTTCATACATCCCCGAGGAGAGATCATTCATAGCTTTCCTCCCAGCCTCGGGAACTGCTGTGCTGCCAGACAGCCAAACCAAGGGACAGCTTCCATGTCAGACACATTTCCTTCCTGATGGAAGCCTCTGGAGTCCAATTCCAGCACCCTCACGATTCCAGCCAGCTCACAATTAGGAGCATAGAATAATGGAATGCTTTGGTTGGGTTGGAAGGGACTTTAAAGATCCTCTCATTCCACCCCTGCCAGGGGCAGGGACACCTTCCACTATCCCAGGGTGCTCCAAGCCCTGTCCAGCCTGGCCTTGGGCACTGCCAGGGATCCAGGGGCAGCCACAGCTTCTCTGGGCACCCTGTGCCAGGGCCTCACCTCCCCCGCAGGGAACAATTTTTTCCCAATATCCCACCTAAATTTCTCCTCCTTCAGTCTGACCATGGGTCCTTTAAAGCTGACGAGGCACAAAGAATCGAGTCCTGTGAAGTTCTTGTGGCTCTCTGTCAGCTCCAGGATCCTGGGGACAAGCTGACAGTGTCCTGGTAAAGCCTCTGCTGCTGACTCAGGGTACCTCAGGGAAGGGCATTTAGGCACCACAGGAATGGCTAAAGAGAAGATCCTGAGGGAGCCTTGGAGCTTCCCTGAGCCCCACACAGCAGCAAGGGACAGAGGAATGAGAGACCTCACTTTCAGGGGCCTTAACAGAGAAACATGGCAGGGATGCTCCATAAATTCCATTGGAACAGCCGGAAGCTGGTGCCGAGGAAGGTCACAGAGAAAAAAAATCTGGGCCCAAATCTGGCTCTTCCAGGTGCAGACATGGTGCTTGAACTGACACATCTTCCTTCCCACCCCAAAAGGCCTGGACCTGGGAAAGGTGACACTCTCCTTCCCATTGAGGAGGAGGCAAATTATCCTGAGGAGAACAGAGCCGTCACCTCGGAGCTGCACGTCCTGTGGGGAAGAAACTCCCACTCTCCCAGTCACTGACACGGGGCTCTCCTATTTGTCATTCCCCCGCTTCCTGAAACGGCAGTTTTGAAACAGGAATGTGTGAATTGAGCTGGTCTAGTCCCTGTTTGGATAACGGAGAGTGTGTCCCACTCCATCCCAGAGCTTCCCTCAGCCTAGGGCAGCCAGAGCCAGGACGCCCTGAAGGTCCCACTTCAGTCCTGCTCGTGGCAGATCCTCGTGGAAGAACAGAAACCCTTTTAGGTGAAGTGAAGCCTTGTTTTCCTCCTGCAGCAGCAGCAGCTGCCTGGAGCTCCTTTGGATTCCCGTTTGGGAAGTCACCTTTGGTCTTTTATGTCGGAGCCTGCCGAGGAGCAGCTGCTCCAACGAGAAACGGGGCAAATCCTCCACAGGGCTCTTCAGACTTGGCGCAGGGGATTTTTGGCACCCCAGAAGAAGGGAAAGGTGAAGGCAGCAGGAGCTGATGGTTTGGACACCAAACCAGAACCAGCTCCATGCGCAGTGGCTGTGGGGCTGGAGCTTTGCTCTGGGGTGCTGGTTGGAGAACAGGTCCAGCCAGGCACAGTTGCTGTGGGATTTACCCTGCAGTGAGCATTTCAAGTTTGCTGCTGCCTCCTGCTCCTTGCCCCAGTGGCACCACCTCGCACTCAGCTGCAAGTCCAACAGGTCCTACAGGCTCTGAACGGTCCAGTGAAGGTCAGGGTTTAGTGCCCAGTAATACCAGCTTCCCAAAGAGCCTCAGGAAAACCACCTGGGAAAGGAAAGGAGACCTGGCTCCTGCGAGAAAGGGCTGTGCCTTAGCAGAAGGTCTGAGCAGTGTGTGGGGAGGATCACACCCCACAGGGCCGAGGCACCTGGAGCAGAAGAGGAAATCCCACTGGAGTTCTGGGACAGCCCTGCTGCTTAAATGTACAAAACACTTCTGCGTCTCCAACTTGGCTGGGCTGAAGTTTGGCTGGGAAGGACCCGACTCAGTCACTATGCTCCTCACTAGGAATGGGCATCACTAAAAACCAGGAGCTTTCCAAGAGGGGTCATGGATAAAGAGGAAAGCAGAAGGCCTGGAGAGGCGGAGACTGAGATCTTTGAAGGTCCCACGCAGTTCAAATTCAGTTTTCAGGCTCGGCCAAATCCCACAACCAGCAATGGGACTGGGAGCTGCTGGTGCCCAGTCCAGCCCTGGCTGTGGGAGGGGTGGGGTCAGCAGTGGGTGCAGGGATCTGCGCAGCTCTGGGAAATGGCACATCCCCCTGGGTACCAGAAAGATGCTGGGAGTGCATCCCTGCCATCTCCAGGGCCTCTCTCAAGGCTCAGAGCCATACACAGCCAGAATTCCTGGCTTGTGGCCTCTCCAAATCCACCGGCAGGACTGGTGTGCTGAAATCCCACTGTGAGACCCCACCACGCTTCCCGAGGCTCTGCTGGAAAGGCACTGCCCTCCCCATCCCTGGGAGTGTCCGAGTCCAGGTCGAACAGGGCTTGGAGCAACTTGGTCTAGAAAGAAGACATCTAGAAGGCTATCTTGGAAGATGTCCCTGCCCATGGAAACGAGTGGAATTAGGTTGTCTTTAAGGCCCCTTCGCACCCAAACCACCCCATGATTCTGTGGCAGGACTGCAGCAGCAGCTCTGAGAGCCACCCCAAATTTGGGCTGCTGTGGGGAGCAGAGGGGGAAAAGCAGTGAGGCAGAGCAGATAGAGATTTGCATGAACAAAGGAGCTCTATTTTCTGTTCGGGGGGTTTTTTTTGTTCCCCAAAACAAAGGAGAGACTGAAGAGCGCCTGTTTAATTTGCGAATTTCACAGCTTCGCCTCGCACAAGAGAGAGGAGAAGGAGCAACAAAAAGCCCAACAACAGGCATGGAAAGAGCCCCAAGTATTAATGGCAGCTGATCAATAACTAATCCGCGGTGTTCCAGTTACCAACTTGATGGAGAAAATTCACGGTGCTTAAGTAATTCCAACTAATCTTAATGAATGCCTCCATGCCTACATGCCTGCAGAGCTGTGTGAAATTTATAGAAAAATGTCATTTCGGCTCTCTGAATATTTTTTTTTCCCCTCGCAGTCATCAAAGGAGCATAAAAAATGCTCTTAGAAATCTGCTATCTCTCCCTGCCAGATGAGGGCTTCAAAAGGCGAGCACTCATTTTTTAGTCGTAAGCAGGGAAGATTATGAATACATTATCTGGTTAACATTAAAAAAAAAAATTCAAAACACCCAATTTTACATTCTTACTTATTTATCCCGTGCCTCTGTCCCCTTTGTGCGCCTCACCCTCTTCCCCGCTGAAGAAAATAATGCCAAGTAGACAAATCAGCTACAAGTAGGGAAGCGGCGATACGTGTTTTTGTTCTATTTTTATTTGGCGCTACTTCGGGAAAATTTCAAAGGCAGAGGAAGATCAACATGGTGGTTTTGAGCCCTCTCTGTCTTTGCCTGCTAAAAGCTGATGAGTTCCTCTCAAGTTTGGGAGCAGGCTGCAGGAGATGTCTCTGCTTAGCTGCCACCGAGCCGGCGAGGACCTCGCTGGGGAGCAGAAGCAGAAGAGCAGAAGCAGAAGAGGGGAATGAGCTTTGTAGAGACAGAAAGAACGGAAGGAGAAGCCGGTAATTTTCCAGTGGAAGTTTTTTTTCCCCTGGGAAGTCTCAGGTGGGGTCTTAGCGTGGGAAGGGAGGGAGCAGGGGCAAGCAGGATGGGATTTCTGGGGAGGCATGGCCAGGGGTGAGGATGAAGACGGACCCAAGTCCCTGTTGTGCTGATTCAGGTCCCCCTCATCTAGATGAACACCCCAGTCCTGGTCCCACAGTAAGGAATCACAGAATCATGGAATAACCTGAGCTGGAAGGGACCCACAGGATCATCCAGCCCAGCTCCTGGCCCTGCACAGACACCCCAGCAACCCCACCCCGGGCATCCCTGGGAGCAGTGTCCAAACGCTCCTGGAGCTCTGGCAGCCTTGGGGCCGTGCCCATTCCCTGGGGAGCCTGGGCAGTGCCCAGCACCCTCTGGGGGAAGAACCTTTCCCTGATATCCAATCTAAATCTCCCCAGGCACAGCTCCAGCCGTTCCCTGGTCCTGTCCCTGTCACAGAGAGCAGAGATTGGAGCTGCCCCTCAGGGTGAAGCTTTGGGTCGGGATGAGGTCTGGCCTCAGTCTCCCCTTCTCCAGCTCAACAGACCAAGTGCCCTCAGCTGGATGAAGATTTTCCCACTCCCACCAGCTGAGGGACTGGTATTGAAGATGTGGCCCGAGTGATACCCAGGAGCATCTGGAGATGGACACCGGAGGCCTCACTCATCCCTCACTTCAGGCCACCCCAGCTCCTCGGGTCACTCCCCTACAGCCTGAGAGAGGCTGCAAGGAATATTCAGCATAATTCATTTCAGCATGTTCATGCTCCCACTGGAGAGTCCCGTTCCCCCTTCCCAGCAGGGCTGCCTGCCCTCACTGGGCAGTCGTGTCCATGCAACCTTTCCCACTTACTGAGAACTCCTCACATCACAAGGGTCCCTTTTGCTCCTCCGTTTCCCTCAGGGTCCAGCTATGGCTCTGTCATAAATTGATGTACAAAGTATGAACAGGAGGATTTTTTTAGAACAACTTCAGCAATCTTTGTAGTTCATAACTAGGCATGCAGAGGTTTTATTAATTTAACAGTGTTATTCCCCTTATGAAATATTCATCCCGGAGGATTTCTGTGCACATGAAGGTTTTGAAGAAATTGATCTGCAATGCAGCTACTCCTTTAAAAGAATGATTTCTTTATTATCTCTGCCTTTCAGTGCTACTCTATATCTGAGCAGTGCCTGATTAAATGTGTGATCAATCTCAGGAAGGCAAACAGATACATTTTTAATTGGGGGTGAATTTACCGTGTGGGAGGAGGCGTTTGGCGAGCCCAGCCCGCCGGAGGCTTTGCTTTGCCAGCTCCTCCTCTGGCATCCTCGCAAGCCATTGGCTCCCCAAGCCCTTGGAGATGCCTTCACCCCCCCTGGCATCACCAGCTCGGCTGATCCAGTGTCATTCTATCAGCTGGAGAGGGAGCTGCTCTGGGGCCCTGATTCAGCAGGGCCATTAAGCACAGGCTCTTCTCCCAGGGAGCTAAGCCCTGCCGACCTTGGTTCCACTGCCCTCTCCCCACATTCCTGTGCTGGTTTCCAAACACCCACAATAATCCACTGGTGTGTGCTGTCCTGTCCCCTCTGGGCTGGCTCGGGTGGGTGGTGACAGCTGGGTCCCATCCTGCCATGAGATGGAACATCCGAGCAGGGCTTTCCTACGGCAAATCCCAGAATCCCAGACTGGTTTGGGTTGGAAAGGACCTTAAAGCCCATCCAGTGCTACCCCCTGCCATGGGTAGGGACACCTTGCATTAACCCAGGCTGCTCCAAGCCCTGCCCAACCTGGCCTTGGACACTGCCGGGGATCCAGGGGCAGCCACAGCTTCTCTGGGCACCCTGTGCCAGGGCCTCACCTCCCTCACAGGGAGGAATTTCTCCCTAATATCCCATCTAAACCTGCCCTCTGGCATCTCAAGGCCATTCTTTCTTGTTCTGTCACTCCATCTCTCATTCAAAGTCCCTCTCTAGCTCTCTCAGAGCCCCTTTAGGCACAGGAAGGGGTTTTAAGGTCTCCTCAGATCCTTTGTTTCTCCAAACTCGTGTAAATAAAGACTGGGATTTAAAGGCCATGCAAAGAGGAGAAATGGGAGTTATTTTTATACCCTTCCCAGCGGGATCCTTGCAAGCGCTGCCACAGCAGGGCACCAGCATGAGGAGCCATCAGACAGGTCTGACAGGCAGAGCACCAGCTCTGCTCCAAGCAGCCCAACTTTGCAGCCCCTTCTAGCCTGCACTTGACCCTCCCAAGGCGTTGGAGATAAAACCCCACGGCTGAGTTCGGGAACGATGCAAGGATGAGATGCCTTTGGCACGGACAGGGAGGAGGAGCCCGGCTAACCCCTCCATTGCCCACCACACCCTGGTGCCCTCCCAGCCTGGAGGCAGCTCCAAGCTGCACTTCCCAGCTGGAATGCTCCAGGCAAAGGCTGAGACTTCACCTGGACGCAGGTGAGGGTTGTCCCGGGGTGCAGCACCCGGCTGTCATCTCTGTGTCCTCGTCCCACTCTGAAGGGTGACACCCTTGGGCAGGAACGTGTCCCCTCCCATCGTGTCCTGCTGGCCCCTCCATGTCCCCTCCTTGCAGGGGACGCTGATCCGAGGCCACCAAGGCCCGGAGGAGCCCAGGGCAGGGCTGTGCCGGTGTTCCTGGAGGGCTGAGGCCATGTCCAGCCCGGGCACTGCTCAGTCCCGCAGTGTCCCCTGGTGTTGGGAGCCACGAGCTCCGAGCAGCCGGAGCACTGCAGTGCTCCCCACGGGGTTTGCCCAGGGATGGGCATCCAGGTGAGCTGGAGCTGCAGCACAGCCCCTCTGCCACCCCCAGAGCCACCCCCGGTGACACCGTGCTCCCAAAAAGGGCACTGAGCCACAGCTTGCTGTACAAGCCTTCCCACCAAAAAAACCTCCGAATGATCCCACCCAGAAAAGCTGGAGGGCTTTGCCTCTCAGCTTGGATTCCAGTGGACCTGAGGTGTGGGGACCACACCCGTTTGCCTCGCCACAGTCACCCTGAAAGTCTGAATTCACCCCGATGTGAAGGGGACACAATCCAGGCCCTATAACTGCAGAAAGAAAATAGGAATGGCTCTTCCCTGGTTTGGCATTGGGCAAAAAATCTCCAGGGAGATGTGAGATACAGGGAAATGCTGGAGCAAAGTACAGCTGGACTTAAACCAATAATATATGACCAGATCCAGAGAAACTGAGGTTTCATTAATTCCTCTTTCCTTTTCTAGAGGGCCAGTACTCTCCAGGAGCAATCCAAGCTGTCTGGCAGGGACCGGGAAGATGAAAAAAACCCAATAAATTATTATCGAGGTGGGAAAAATCCTACAAAGTCTTCAAAGGAGCTGCTTAAAGACGGGAGTTCTACCTGGCCGAAGGATTTGACAGAGAAATGCCGGCCTTGAAACCCACGATATTTAAAAGCCCTCTGACTACCAGAGAAATTGGAGACATTTGTTCCCCACAGACATTTTAGGGTATTTTGGGAACTGCAGAGGAGCAGGAACATCCCAAACTCCCAGTTTAAGGAATAGATCCCGTGCAGCTCTCTACACACCCGGTTTTGGTGTTTAAATCAGTCCCTGTACACTGAATATTGAACCCCTCCAAGGCCAGACCCCTCAGATTTGCTGGAAGATTTGTTGAGCCTTTCCTCCACACAGGCTCGACTCGGGATAAATCCGGGAGAGATTCTGCAGAGCTTTGGCATAACAATTACGACAAAAATCCCGATGAATTGTGTTGTTACCCAGCACAACTCCCTGCCCTCGGCGCTGCCTTCGAGGCAGTGCTGTGTTTAGCAAACACGCCGGAGGGTGTTGCTGGAAAATCAGACTGACCGGGCCGATATGGGATTCGGTGAGCTACAAGGATGCTCGTGGATAAAGTGAGCATCCAAGGCTGAGGGGATTATCCCAGGTAAGAATCCAGCTGGAACAACGCCGGTGTTAAATGTGTTCTATCCCAAATGACGGGCATCGACCTGCTGGAACTGCATCGCAGAGTATGAATTGCCTGGAACATCCGGAACTGGAGAGGACCCACCAGGATCATCCAGCCCAGCTCCTGTCCCTGCACAGGACATCCCAAAATCCCACCCTGTGCCTGACAGCGCTGTCGAAATGCATTCCAAATGCGTATATTCATAGCATTTATCTGACTGCCAAAACCAGTTTGTTACTTTTTAGCTTCGAAATTTCCCGGTGCCTAAGTAAACCGACCACTTAATTTTATTCCTATTTCCGCCTTTTTGGGGTCAGAGGCAATTTACTGTGTTTGGATAACCCCTGGTGGGGACTTGTCTCGGATTGTTTGGCATTCCCTCCGTAACACAAACAGTGACACAAATAACAATTAGTGTTGTTGGCTGGACACACAAAGCCACGCCACAGAGGTGTGGATCTTAATCGCTCTCCCTAATTTCCTGTGCTTTAGCTGAATTCCCTCATTGTCTTCTCCTTGAAAAGAAAGCAATGACTGGGGGGAAGCACCGGCATTTAGCACTGATAGCATCAAAGGAAAAAAAGCAAGGCAGGCACTCCTGGAGAGAGAAAAGAATGGCGGAGCGAAAAGACACATTGGAGAGGTTGGAAATCCACCCAGGAGCTCCCACCTCCTCCTCCCAAACCTGGAGAGCTTTCCAGCACATCCAGAGCATTTACTCCCCTTCTGCAGAGGCACTGCAGCAGTTGCAGCTTCTTCCAGGAGGTGGCAGGAAGATTTTTGTGGAGAAGGAGGAGAGGGAAAATCGGAGAGAAAGATTTAAAGGAGGAAAGGATAAACCTGGGAAGCAGCGATCTGAAACCCTTCCTCAGGTTGACAGGGACACCTTCCACTGTCCCAGGGTGCTCCAAGCCCCGTCCAGCCTGGCCTTGGGCACTGCCAGGGATCCAGGGGCAGACACAGCTGCTCTGGGCACCCTGTGCCAGGGCCTCCCCACCCTCCCAGGGAACAATTCCTTCCCAGTATCCCATCCAGCCCTGCCCTCTGGCAGTGGGAAGCCATTCCCCTTCTCCTGGAACTCCATCCCTTGGAAATTATCTCTCTCCATCTTTCTTGTAGCTCCTTCAGGCCCTGCAAGGCCACACTGAGCTCACCCCAGAGCTTCTTCTCTCCAGGCTGAACAATCCCAGCTCTCCCAGCCTTTCCTCCCAGCAGAGCTGCTCCATCCCTCTGCTCATCCTGGTGCCTCCTCTGGGCTCTCTGCAGCAGCTCCATGGAAGTGTGGAATGTAAGTGGAAAGGACCCTGGCCAGAGGCCCTTGTCCCATTCCCAGGAGGGGAATAACTGGAGGATTTCCAAGCAGGTTTAGGTGCCCGGAACGTCTTTGCTCTTCCTGGCTCCAAAAAGGGGACTCACATCTCGTGTCCCTGCAGTATCCAAAGGTGGGCAGGAATCCTGCCCTGCAAGGACACGGATTCACGGTTTGAACCCAGAGGGACCAGAGCCCGGTGTTAATGCTGTTGTCACTGCTCCTGTGGCAGCATCAGGAGTTGCAAAAGCGTCACTCAAGGTCTCATCCCCTCTGCCACAACTTCCAAGCACGGAGAGCTGCTGGAGCACCGGGATTTGCAGGGTGTCCTCGGAGCTCACCCTCTCCACGCACCCTGGCATCACAGCCCCAGGGAGATTTTCCCAGGGAAAAGAGCCCTCTGTTCAGAAATTGATTTTTGGCAGACTTTAGTGGGACATTATTGAAACCATTTGTGAAATTGCTGTGCTCTGTTCCTCTCGTACCAGGCGTCAATTGGAGCAGCAGCGTGGAAATGAAACATTTCAATCCCTGTTAATATGGATTGTTTCAGTCTTATTAAAACACTTCAAGAAGGTCAAAGCAAAATCTTGTCGGGATGTTTTTTCTTGCTGAAGAGAAATGGGGATTTGCCTTTGAAATCCTGCTGCGGGTGACCTCGGGTTGGAAATCTGTACTTGCAGGGAGAGAATAATTCCAAGTTTGGAGACATTTTAACCACACCTCCTACCTTTGGGCAGGGCTGGGGAAATATGGAAACAAACCAGGAGGGGTTGCTTCTGGACTTTGCCACACCTGGGATCACAGGCCACAGCCACAACTTCCAGATGGGATGTGAGTGGCTGGGGAGGCACTGGGAGGTCGGTCGTGCCTTTCTCAAAGCTGGAAGCTTTTGGAGGGCAGAGGGAAACCAAACAACCAGCTCTGATCCACACAAAGAGAAGTGGAATCATTCCCCCAGCCAGAGACACCTTGGACATGCTCCAAAAAACCTCCCCCCCAAAAAAATAATGGAATTATAGAATCGTTTTGGTTGGAAAAACCCTCCAAAACCATCGAGTCCAACCTGTGACCGATCCCCACCTTGGCACCAGCCCAGAGCTCTGAGTGCCACGTCCAGGCCTTCCTTGGGCACCTGCAGGGATGGGGACTCCAAACCTGGCCACCCTTTCCAAGGAAGGAATTCCTCCTGTTGTCCAACCCAAATTGTCCTCCAGGGCACGGTGAATGGCTCTAATCTGAAGTTATTTGAACTGAAATTCCCCGGATATGCAGCACCTTAGGAATCTCAGGAAGCCGACAGGAACCCTGGGGGTTTTTTTCTTTCCACCTACTGGGGCTTCTCCAAGCCCCTTGAAGCTCCTTTAGGTGGGTTTTTCCCAGGTCTGGTGAGCACTGCACAGATTATTTGGAGTGAAGGTGGATTTTTGGTGTGCTTGACTGAGACATCCCAATTTAGGACAAAAGTCCAGGGCCAATCACTGACCTCTTTTTTTTTTTTTTTT
>VZRQ01008184.1:40759-87764 GCA_013397975.1 Machaerirhynchus nigripectus
TTTTTTATATGCTTGTCATAAACTCATCACTTTTACTGGAAATAAAAGAGTTTTTCCTCACTTTATCTCTCTTGCTTCATTAATCCTCTTGTTGGCTTCCACCCTCAAGAGAGAAAACATCTCTTTTAATTATTTAGCCTATTATTGGCATTGGTTGGCTCTGTTTTCTTTTTTGCAGAAGCCACCAGAAGCTCCTTCAAAAGAGCAGAGTGATTCCGTAGTCAGGCTTTGCATTTCCCGATCATTAACAAACGGGGTTTTACAGAATTCTGGCTTTTTTGGTCTCTTTATCACTGAGTAGACAGCGAGAAGTGAAAAAAAAAACCAAAAAAACCCCCTTCTGCTCTCATCTCCTTTGAAAGCATTTAACACTTTCTCCTCACAGTTTCTCCTGCGAGGTCAGGCCTGCCGGGGAGGCCAAACGGAATGTTGGACCTCGGTGGAATTCTGGGATCATCTGGACAGGCAATATTGGCCTCGGGAAAGAGCTTTGCCCTGTGAATTCACGGCTCTGGCTGCAGCCAGCGTGGCTTCAAAGGAATAAAACAACGGCTTTGAAGGGCCTTATCTACAACGAACACGCCGTGGTTTGAGCCTCGGAGACCCTGGGCTACTACATCTGGTGGCTTTTCTCCCTCCTGCCCGGTTTCTGCTGGAGTCAGCCTGGCTGGATTGGCTTCCCTTCCCCGGGAAGTGGGAAAAAATGGGCAAGTTTTGCCTCTGAAGCGGCAGCAAACCTTCCTGCCAGAGGAAAACCCTCTGAAGGATCTCACGGGGAGCACGGGCAGGCCTGGCAACCATGGATCTGTGTCCTCTCTCCCGGCCTCGTGCACTGCTCTGTCACCACAGAGCTCGTTTTCACCACCCAGACTTGGGCAGAAAAATCCGTCCTTTCCCTTGGGAACTTGCTTCAGTCTCCCAGACTAAAAACACCCCGAGCTCTGCAGTAAGTAAGGAAAAAGCTGACGTGGAAACTGAGTCATGAAAGGCTTGTGCGGGTCTGATTCCCACACCTCGCTCTGTGATTGCTGAGGAGGGAAGAGCTGGGATGGGTTCTGTAGGGACTGAATGAAGAAACAAAGGAAAACTCTAAATCTGCCCAGAAGCTCCTGAGCTCCCCAGTGCTGAGGATCCATTCAGTGTGGGAGTGATGAGGCAGCTCTGCGTTTCAGGCACTCCTTCAGGGCTTTTTTTTTCCATCAGAAAAGAGGTTTTGAAAGGAATATCCTGGTTTATTAATTCTGGGAAGAGCTGTGCCGGGGTGAGCTAAGCCTGGAAGCCCCGACTGGCCAGCATTCCATTGAATATCTGCTCAGGGCCTGGTTGTGAGGGAGTGAATCAGGGAGCTGGGCTCTGGCCACGGTCCTTTTCCACACATGATAATTCCATCACATTAACATTGGCTGCACGTTCTCATGGCAACCCTGAACCCAAACAATAACAACCCAGAGGATGTGGGGATGGGAGGGGAGAACTGTCCTGGAAATTCCTCTTTTGTGGAGAGTGTGTGTTGGGAAGTGAAAGGAGAGCAGAAGGGGGCTCAGCTCTGTCCCTGGTGGCAACGGGCGCACTTGGCGAGGTTGGGGGTTTCTTCCAGCCTTGAGGATTCTGAGATTCCTGAAGGACTCTGTGATCCATGGGCTACTGGCACAGCCCTGGCTCCCTCTGCCCCCGTTTGGTTGTGCTCTGCCCCTTCCCGTCTCCCCTGATTCCCCCTTCGGAGCGAAGCCTTGTGCTTCCCGTTCTCCTGAAGCATCCCCCCCTTGACCCACATCCCCTAATTATACACAGAACCTATTATTTATATGGCCCCATCAGCCTGGGAGCAGACTCTTGGCTGAGGTGCCTCTGCCAAGGGCTCTGAGTGTGGTGGGGGGTCCCTGGGCTGGGGGTTTAGGGGATATGGTGTTGGGGTTCCCAGGCTGGGGGTTACAGGGCGTCCCTGGACAGG
Organism: Machaerirhynchus nigripectus; assembly: GCA_013397975.1. Classification (NCBI taxonomy): domain Eukaryota; kingdom Metazoa; phylum Chordata; class Aves; order Passeriformes; family Dicruridae; genus Machaerirhynchus; species Machaerirhynchus nigripectus. The sequence goes on from VZRQ01008184.1 coordinate 42,711, forward strand.
GTGGTTTTGGGGAGGTAGTATGGGGATCTCTTGTCTGGGGGTCTGAGGGGGTCCCTGGGCTGGGGGTTTAGGGGATATGGTGTTGGGGTTCCCAGGCTGGGGGTTACAGGGCGTCCCTGGACAGGGTGGTTTTGGGGAGGTAGTATGGGGATCTCTTGTCTGGGGGTCTGAGGGGGTCCCTGGGCTGGGGGTTTAGGGGATATGGTGTTGGGGTTCCCAGGCTGGGNATGTTGGGGTCCCTGGTGTGGAGGTTTAGGGGGTCCCTGAATTTAGGTTGGGGGTGGGAATTTAGGCTCATGTGGGGGTCCCTGCTATGTGAGTTTGGGGAGGTTCCCTGGTCTGGGGGCTTGGGGGGTTCCCCGCACTGGGGGTTTGTGTGGAGGTGGTGTTGAAGTCCCTGGTCTGGAGGTTTAGGGGAGGTCCCTGAATTGGGGTTTAGGGGGACATGGTGTTGGGGGGGCCCTGCCCTGGGGGTTTGAGGGGAAGTGATGTGGAAGGTCCCTGGTCTGGGACTTTGTGCTGGGTCCTGGGGGTTTGTGAGGACGCTCCGTGTGCTCTCCTGAGTGGATCTTCTGCAGCTCCTTGAGGTGAGCAAAGCAGGTCCCACCTCCAGCTCCAGGGGTAAAAACCAGCCCCGAGCTGGTGCTGCTGATGGGCAGTGGCCTTGCTGAGGGCTGGGGCTCTGGGTTGGGGGTCACTTGTGCCATGTTTTGTCCAATGGAGCTTTGGGTTGCGTTTTTATGGGAAAACTTGGGCTCTGTGCTTTGGTGCCCCACTTGTGTCACTGACGCTGGGTCTGCCCATCCCAGGTGGTGGCAAGCACTTGGACATCTCTTCATAGGGAGAGCTGTCCTGGCCCCTGGGGACCAGAGGGGACCACGCAGGTACAGCTGTTCCTCAGCCACCTCTTCCAGGCACCTGCAAACCCCTCCACGGGGTGTTGGTGCCACCAGGCGCCCCCACAGTCCCCAAATGCGCTGTTCCTCCTCGGAACGAGCAGTTCCCACACAGGGAGCAGGGAAAGGTCCTCCCAGTGGTTTCTCTGAGGATCCTGGTAAAACACTGTGCGGAGAAGGGGAAAACAAAAGCCGCCTCTGTGAGGCAGCTCGGGTTGGTTTGGGACGAGTTTTGCCTCTGATTAATTGTGGGGGTGTGTTTATATGCTGGGAAAGGCACTAATGCTTACTGGAACTGGGCCATAAATGGCTGCTAACTTCTCATTCCCTGCCTGATAAATATCATAACTGATGCTACAGGGTGTTAACATTCCAAGCGTGAGCTCCTCTTTTCCTTTGGATTTATTTTCATGCACGAGGAGTGTGGAGGGTTTGAAGACACCTTCCTTCAAAGATTAGGGGATCTTTACATCTTTCCTCTGTATTAGGAGGAGGATAAGGCATCTTTTTTTAAGGAGAAGAGATGAATATCACCAGGCTTTGGAATGCAGAAATAACTTACTGGAACTATTGAACGCATTTCTTGTCGAATTTACAGAGCTGGGCTGAACAGCTCGTACTTTTATTAAGTCCTGGGAAAAGTGGTCAACAAACCTGGGGACTTCCACTTACCCTGGCAAACTTGTGTTGAAGGGTGAAACCTGTCCTAGCACGGCAGAACACAGAGGAGAATCCTTCCTTGTAAGCTGTAACTTACAAAAAATATGTTTTTGGCCCTGTGTGAGCTTAGAGAACAAAATCGGTGCAGGAAGGAGGGATTGCAGCACTGTTAAAACTCCCTGTGTCAAACAACTAATTTTAGACCCGGGCTTTAACTGTGCCTCTGCAGTATATTTTTATGCCTCAACTCTCTGCTTCAGACCCTCAAATTTTATTTGGGTGATGGATTTCTGTCAAAATTGGCCGACATTTAGCACTAAAGTCAGGCTGAAATATGAATCCAGGGCTTTAGGACTCCTTTTATTTTGTGTGTAGAGCCTGGGGTTCTCATCCCCCTTTATTAACTCTTGCAGGAGCTTTCAGGTTCGTATTTTTGGAATGATGATTTGGTTGAAGTTTCGTTCCCTCTCAAAGCAGAGATTGATTGGTGTGGCGAACCTGGGTGGGGATTTTACAGGTAGTGAAATTTCCTGTTAATCAGCAAACAGCCCCTTGGTACCACATCCATTGCTTTTTGCCACTGGTTTTGGGGTCCTGGGGGTTATTTCCTTGTGTCATTACAGAGGCTGAGGGACAGTTTACAGCTTTTTCTCTCCTGTTTCAGGGTTCCTGGTATCTTGTTTTCGGCACGCGGAGATCAGAGGTTTATGGCTGTGTGTGTGTCTGCTCTGCAGGCTCCCAGTAGGGTGGGGATGGAGTTTGATGGGTTTGGTGGGGGGGTGGTTTTAGGGCAGAACTCTTTCTTTCTGCCTGGGCTCAATTTCCTTCTGAGGGGCCAGCTGATTTTAGGAGTAAAATGGGATTAGGCCAGGTTTTGTAAAGAAAATAACTGTACTCTTGTCACTGTGCCTTCCCAGGCTGTGAAACATCCAGAGTCCTTTGAGATTAAGTTCTGTCTTTCTGTAGAGGAAGAGATGCCTGACGCCAGCTCGGGCTTTGGGAGAGCTGCCAGGTACCCAGCCTGTGCTCCACTGTATATTAACTGCACACCTCAGGTTTGGATCGCCCCCTTTGCACAGACCTCTGTGTTATCCTGACGTTCCCTGCTGGAAAAACACCCTCGCACGCTGCTGCTGGAGCTGCTGGATTCGCACGGGGAGGCTCTCATCGGACCACAGAGGCGTGGAGTGGTTTGGGCTGGAAGAGACCTTAAAGCTCATCTCCTCCCATGGAAGGGGCAGCTTCCACCATCCCAGGTGGCTCCAAGCCCCGTCCAACACTTGAACACTTCCAGGGATCCAGGGGCAGCCAGAGCTGCTCTGGGAAAGCTCTTTGGGGGTTGTTTTTGGGTGGCACCACAATAAAGCCAAGCTCCAGACGCGTGCTCTCTACCTCTGTCGTTCTCTCCGAAGATTTCTGTCCCCTCTGTCTACACCAGATATTTGCTGGCCATTGTGCCAGCCTGGCGGCTCGGGCGGAGCAGGAAAGCCCTCGGCACCATTCCGCATCCGAGGGTGGCCCGTGCCGCGGGGAGCAGCAGGATCCCGCCTCCCCGCGAGCCTCGGCCAGCGGCTCTTTGGCGGGGCTGACCCCTCGTTAGCCCGGCCCGTCCCACCCGTTTGACCCGGGCTTCGGGCAGGGAGCGTCTCCAGAGGGCTGCAGGTGGCAGCAGCGACCTTTCCCTGCGGCAGCCGGGGGTGCTGCGGCAGCTGCCGGCGGTTCCTGCGCGGAGCGCAGCTCCCGGCAAAAGCAGCTCGGTGCTGGAACGCGGGGCTGCGACCGGCGAGCGCGGTGTGGGGACGCCCTGCGCTTCTCCCCCCTGCTCTGCTCCTTCGGAGGAATCCGGATCCTTGGAGAGAGGGGAGGGGAGGGGAAGAAAAGCCTTTCTGCATCACGCAGTGCCAGACAGACCCTGGTTAATCACATTTGTGCGCGGCGATTGGTTGGGTTGGCTTCCCCGAGCCCTGAATTGAGCAGATTCCGGCTTTTTTGTGCTTTTGGGGGTGTATTTTTTTCTGTCCTCCCGCTGTTCCCTCCGCGCTTCGCTGTGATAGCGGGAGCTGTTCTTCCACGGCAGCAGAACCGAAGGCAGCAGTGGCTCCTGGGCGTTATTGTTATTCCAGGCAGGGACAGAGCCCTCGGGCTGCGGGGGTTGGAGAGCTCAGTCCGTGAACTTTGCATCTCTTCCCACAGCTCCCGGCCCCGGCTGTTGGTGCTGTCCCTGCCCTGGGTGGGATGACCCCAGTATTCACCTGCCAGAGTCACTTTGATCATTTCTGCGCCGCACGCTGCTCTCTGCAGCCCTGGAGCTGCTCGGTGCTGTCACTCCCAGAGCCACCTCCAGTCCAGCCCTGTGCTGGGCTGGTCCCCAGCGTGGGCAGCAGCAAAGGGACTGGGATTCTGCCGCTCGGCCCCGCTCAGGTCAGACCCCACCTGCAGAGCTGCCCCAGCCCTGGGGCTCAGCACAGGGAGGAGCTGGAGCTGCTGGAGAGAGCCCAGGGGAGGCAGCAGGATGAGCAGAGGGATGGAGCAGCTCTGCTGGGAGCTCTGCTGGGAGCTGGGATTGTTCAGCCTGGAGAGGAGAAGCTTTGGGGTGACCTCACTGTGGCTTTGCAGGGCCCGAAGGAGCCAACAAGGAAGATGGAGAGAGACAATTGACAAGGACCTGGAGGGACAGGAGAAGGGGAATGGCTTCCCACTGACAGAGGGCAGGGATAGATGGGATATTGGGAAGGAATTGTTCCCTGTGAGGGAGGTGAGGCCCTGGCACAGGGTGCCCAGAGAAGCTGTGGCTGCCCCTGGATCCCTGGCAGTGTTCAAGGCCAGGCTGGACAGGGCTTGGGGCACCCCGGGACAGGGGAAGGTGTCCCTGGCCATGGCAGGGGGTGGGACTGGATGGGCTTTAAGGTCCCTTCCAACCCAGGCCATTCCATGATTGCTGGGAGAGCTGCGCTGCACGTGAGGAGCTCCCGTGTGCAGGTGGGTTTTGGAAGGTGGTTGGAGATAAAAGCTGCAGGAATTCTCTGCTGTTCTTGTCTCTGTCTGACCTGAGGGAGCCTCCTTAGAGCAATGTGTTGCTTGAATTTTTGGGCTTGTCTCAGGATGGGATGAGCTCCAGATGGTGACATCCAGTGCAGGGAATGATGTCATCTGCCCCATCCCAATGGCAGAAGGTTGCCACCACCAAATGAGAAGGAAAAATGGACTGGGAAAGCTGCTGGCTCCTGCAAGAAGTCCTGTGAGACCCAGCTGAAATGCCCAGACTGGTACAGGGTAATGGGAGACCAGCTGGGAAGACACTGGGGTTACACCTCCGGGATCTCTGTCACCTTAGAAAATCCTGAAATCGTTTTGGTTGGAAAAGACCTTCAAGATCATTGACCCAGCACTGCCAAGGCCACCACTGACCCACGTCCCCAAGTGCCACATCCACACGTCTGTGAAATCCCTCAAGGGATGGGGGCTCCACCACTGCCCTGGACAGCCCTTCAGTGAAGAGCTGGTCCCTAATACCCAACCTAAACCTTCCCTGGTGCACCCTGAAGCCATTTCCTCTTGTCCTGTTGTTCGTTCCCTCGTTGGCAGACGAGCCCTTGGAGTCCAGAAGTGGTGCAAAGCTGAGGTGCTCAGGTCAGTGGCGGGGTTTAATTCCATCAATTACTGCGGATCATCTCCCAGAGCAGACGTGTGCAAGACAGGACCCTGCTGCTGGCTCATGTGCCACCACAGACAGAAGTGTCCCTGTGGCTGCTGGCTGTGGGAGGAGTTCACACCATGGTCCCACAGCAGCGAAATGTGCAGACCAGGTGCTCGGGAATTAGGGATTCACGGACTCCCTTGGGAATTCCCTTTGGGAACGGAGGGCAGCGCTGGCCCGCAGCTCCTGCTGTGCCGTGGGGTCAGTGGAGAGCTGAACAGTGGCAGGGAGAATCCTGGGAATCCCTCATTGCTGCTTTTCCTTCCCCGTGCTCGGCTCGGCCTCCCCAGGGAGGGGTCCCTGCACAACCACAGCACCTGGATTTGAGGTGTTGAAGGAAACTTGGAATCATGGAATGGTTTGGCTTGGAAGGGACCTTAAAACCACCCAGTGCCACCACCTGCCATGGGCAGGAATGCCTCCCACTAGCCCAGGCTGCTCCAAGCCCTGTCCAGCCTGGCCTTGGACACTGCCAGGGATCCAGGGGCAGCCACAGCTTCTCTGGGCACCCTGTGCCAGGGCCTCACCTCCCTCTGGGTAAAGAATTCCTTCCTAATTTCCAGTCTAAACGTGTGTCCTCCCAGTCCAGAGCTGGGCCCTCCTTTTCCCACAAGAAGTGCGCTCGCAGGCATTTTAATGCATTTGATTTGTTTTTGCACAGAATGAAGATTTGCTAACACTGATGCTAATCGTGACTCCAGAGTGATTTGACCAGATTGTTTTAGAACAAAAACCCCCGGGGAGAAAAAGACAAGTACTTTCTGCTGACGTTTCTGTAAACTCTTTTTGCTTCTTTTCTGTTGAGCTGACTTTTCATTTCAGACCTTTCCTTAACTTGATTTTTGAGACGTTCAGAAGCACTCCAAAAAGACTTTTTCAATTTTGTGGAAGCAGATATTGTGTAGTCAAGGCAGAATAGCTTTGCCTTTGCTCTCTTCTTCTCACTCCCAACTTTCACAATGTGCAAATCAATCAAGGAAAAAAAAAAGTATTGTTTGGCTGCTGGACTCCTCATCCAGCAGCTCCTGGCTAGGGCAGAGTGATTGGCTTTGTGACCTCTTGGCTCAAAATGCCTGGGTGACAACTCTCCTTTTTTTTTTAGATTTTTTATTTTTCCCTCCTGCTGAGGGGAATGACAAGATCCTGAACCCGTCCCCGGTTTGGCTGTGACTGGGTTTGGAAACCCGTGGCTGTGCGTGTGCGCTGGGAGCGGTTTGACATCCCCAGCTCCGGCAGGAGCAGGGCTGGTGGGCAGAGCGCGGCTGGAGCTGCTGGAGCGGAGCCCTCGACCCCGTGAGCTCCGGGATGGAATGGTTTGGGATGCACTGAGGGGTGCTGGCCTGTGTCTGAGCAGTCTGACAGCACAGCTCCTTAATCACTGTTCATTATCCTGACAGGTTCCTTCTGCCGCCCTTCGCAGCAGCACCAAATGCTCCTGATGGGAAATGTAGAATCAGGGGTGGTTTGGGTCAGAAGGGACCCTAAAGCCCATCCAGTCCCACCCCCTGCCATGGGCAGGGACACCTTCCACTGTCCCAGGGTGCTCCAAGCCCCGTCCAACCTGGCCTTGGACACTTCCAGGGATCCAGGGGCAGCCACAGCTTCTCTGGGCACCCTGTGCCAGGGCCTCCCCACCCTCACAGCCAGGAATTCCTTCCCAATACCTAAGCTAAATTTCCCCTCTTTCAGTTTGATTCCCCACTGTCCTGGCACTCCAGTTCCTGATGAAAGGTCCCTGTCCAGCTTCCCTGTAGCTCCTGCAGACCCTGGAAGGAGCTGTGAGGTCTCCACACAGCCTTCCCGTCTCCAGGCTGAGCAGCTCTCTCAGCCTGGCTCCATAGGGGAGGTGCTCCAGTTCCCTATGGCAGCCATAAACACAGATTTCCAGAGGGCTCTGGCTTTCCAATGTGTAAAACCTCCTTTGCCTTGTATCATTTTTGTTTGTACTTGTCTTTTGTTCCTGCACTGGAGAGTGTTGGGTTCAATCCCAGTGTCAGCCCTGAGGCTTTTCCAACAAAGCCTTTTTGCTGGGTGAGCCTTTCAGCTCAGCCTGAGTCCTAAGGATGGTCCATCTCTGGAATTCTTCATCTGTGAGAAGGCTGTTCCACAGCTGCTGTTCCCGGTGTGAGGGGCTGGATCCCAGGACACCAGGAATGGCTGGAGCTGTGCCAGGGGAGGTTTCAGTTGGATATCAGGGAAAGGTTCTTCCCCTAGAGGGTGCTGGGCACTGCCCAGGCTCCCCAGGGAATGGACACAGCCCTGCCAGAGCTCCAGGAGCATTTGGACACTGCTCCCAGGGATGCCCATGGTGGGGTTGTTGGGCTGTCTGTGCAGGGCCTGGAGTGACACTCCACAATCCCTCTGTGTCCTTCCCACTGAGGACATTCCATGATTCTTTGCTGCAGCTGTTGCCGAGCTCAGCTGATTGGCAGCTCCACGGAGCAGAATGGCCATCAGGTAACTCTCCAAAACTGATAAATACATAAATAATGGATGCACTCATCCCGCTCTGACAAATTATCCAAACCCATATTGCAGCCCCGAAACAGATAAGAAATAATTGAGTGAAACACGGGACTCCTTTTTCCGCTTTAATCCTCTGCAAAAAAAGACCCTTTCAAAGATTTCACTCGGTCTTCTTAGTCTGCAGCTGTAATTTTTTTTATTTTTCTTTAATCACGATTCCTTTGTGCTGTGCAGAATGAGGATCACAGGGTGGAAACTGGCAAAGTCCGGAGCCTCTGTGGCGGGATGTGCAGGCAGAGTCTTGCTGAAGGAATGCCAGAGGGTGTGTGAGCAAATAGACAAATTGCTGGTGGCTGAATTTCTTGGAAATAAACCTGGCAAATTAGAATTGTTAAAGCAACTGCTGAAATGGCTGCTGCCATTGAATTGTCAAAGTAGAGGAGTGCAGAGCTCCTCGGCTAATTTACACAGCACCAAAGCAAAAATAATGGGGAAATAATGAGCAGTTATTGGTCCTGGCTCTCCCCACTCATTATTTGAAGTTAAGACATTTATCAGTGCGGAATTAAGCTGGCGAGATGTGCGTGTGACACAATTACAGTGGGCAGTCAGAACCAGGGGGGATTGGAGGAATCAGAGGACGGCAAATAGGCAGAAATCATCATTGCTGCAGGAAGCCAGGTGAGGAGGGGCAGTCAGGGCTCCTGGAGTGGTGTTCAGGTCACTCAGAAGGGCGAGAGAGGTGGTTTGGGGAGGGGAACGATGAGGTCTGGCTCGCGTGCAGGACCGGTTATGCCGTGAGCGGTGCTGAACGTTTGGGTTTGAACGTTTTGGTGCCACCGATGTCGGGCATCCTGCTGGCTCCGTCAGCCCTTCCCAAGCTGCTCCAGGGAGAAGGGAGTGCTACTTTGGGGTACACTTGGATGATGCTGTGGCCTCCCACAGCATTTCTTCCTTTCTCCATGCAGCTTTCTCAGCCGACCTAAGAGACCACCTGGAGACAACTCCTTGCCTTGGCAGGGGATGGGGAACCTTTGTGTGCCAACCTGGGCTTCGTGTCCTCCCGAATGTGCCAAGTACATTTGACCCAGACTGTGGGGTCCCAGGATCACTGAGGTTAGAAAAGGTTTCCAAGACCGAGTCCAAGCTGTGACTGATCTCCACCTTGTCCCTAGCCCAGAGCTCTGAGTGCCACGTCCAGGCCTTCCTTGGACACCTCCAGGGATGGGGACTCCACCAGCCCCTTCCAGTGCCTGAGCACCCCTTCCACGAGGAATGTGTTGGACCTCCATGAGGAATGTGTTGGATCTCCATGAGGAATGTGGTGGACTTCCATGAGGAATGTGTTGGATCTCCATGAGGAATGTGTTGGACTTTCATGAGGAATGTGTTGGATCTCCATGAGGAATGTGTTGGATTTCCATGAGGAATGTGGTGGACTTCCATGAGGAATGTGTTGGACTTCCACGAGGAATGTGTTGGATTTCCATGAGGAATGTGTTGGATCTCCATGAGGAATGTGTGCAGGACATCTCTTCATGCAGAAGCCATGGGGACATCTTACCTTGGGCTGAAAATCTGGACACTGCTCTTCATCCCTCTCATCCCTGCGCTCGACCCCAGAGGAAAAGAAGAGGCACTGGAATAAGCTGGAGCCTTCTGTGTCCCTGACCCCTAGGTGTGAGGCTTCTGCTGGGCCCTGGCTTCCTCCAGGAGCTGATCCCGGTGCCTGCCTGGTGCTGACGGGGAGGCAGGAGGGCTGAGCGTGGTCTGCTCCGACAGACGCTACCAGACCAGCTCCCCGTAAATAAACCCGCCATCGGGCTGCGTGCCACGCTCGCACAACCCGAGGAGGAAACTCTGACACCCCTGGCCTTTTATCTCTCGCAGCCCTCGGCAGCCGTGAAAAAGCCTCTGACCTCGGCTGCTCATTTTGCTCGTTTCGTTTCAGCAGGAGGCGGTGCCTGTGCGGCTTTGTTGCTCCGTGCTGCGGGGGAGGAGGAGAGCAGCGGGCGTTTTGTTGAAGTTCTTAATTGCAGGCACAGCAGGATTATGGAAATGTCAAGAGGGAAGTGGCAGGGAAGACCTGACAAACACGTGGGGGTTGGCTGATTCACTGCTCTCTTTTCCACTGGGGTGGTGGGTGGATTATGAGGCAGAGGCTGGGCTGGGGCTGCTGGGTTTAGCAGCCCTCGCTCAAGTCCAGGCCCAGGATTAGCAAAACCTGACACAAGTGGCCTGTGCCAGAGGAGCTGGAAGGAGTGACAGCAGAGAACTGCAGGGTTCCTGTCCCCTCTGTGTGAACCTGTACCAGGGAGATGCCGGTGTAGCAGCTGCCTGCGCCAGATTCCGCGTGTGATTTGGGGTGGGTGCTGTGGCAGGAGAACCCCAGGGGAGAGGCCGGCTCCAAGCAGCATTTCAGGAGTTATCAAAAAGCCTCTGCCTCTCTGTGGTGTAGCAGATACCACCATGCCATTTCCCTCAGCCTGGCTTAAGGGTTCATTCCTCACCTCAGGAGAAACGAGGTGCTGTCCCTGGGATGCCATTCCTTGGGAAAGGAGCCTCTGCACCTTTGTATTTCCCTCTGAAGAGGGACAGGTGGATCCTGCTGCTGCCATGGCCACCCAGGAGGTGAACAAGCAGCACACACCAGCTCGAACCTTGGAGCTGCTGCAGGGGTGGGATTTTCCACAGGCCCCCAGGGCACTGCTGGAAAGAGGGAGCTGCTCCTGTCAAAGCTCCCCAGAGGGTTTGTTCCACAGCAGATCCCGTGGCTTCCTGAGCAATGCTCTTCAAAGCTTATCCAGCTGCTGTGCTGGATGTCCCAGGTGCTTTCTCCCTGTGAGGCAGGACACGAAGCCCAGGTTGGCACACAAAGGTTCCCCATCCCCTGCCAAGGCAAGGAGTTGTCTCCAGGTGGTCTCTTAGGTCGGCTGAGAAAGCTGCATGGAGAAAGGAAGAAATGCTGTGGGAGGCCACGGCATCATCCAAGTGTATCCCAAAGCTTCACACTGGTCAGGATGGGGTGATCCTGGTGCTGGCTGAGCTGTGGGACTGAGAGCTGCAGGAGAAGGGGCTCCTGGTGGGAAGGACACTTGCTGTCCCACCGACCTGGACTAGGACAGGTTTTGTGAATCCCTCAAACCCTCATTTCTGTGCTCACAGTGATTCCAGCTGGTGCCCCTCTGCTGTCCACATTGGATTGTGCAGGGAGCAGGGAATGCTTGGATTGCTGGGATGTTTGCAGGGCAGGCGGTTCCCGGGGAGCTGTCGGATGCTCCCTGTCAGAGGGAACAGGCTGTGGCAGGGGGCTGGGAGATGCTGCTCAGCTGACAGACGCAGCTCTTTGGTGTTCTGGGGACCAGGAAGGAGAAGGAGCAGCCAGGAAGATTTGTTGCCCGAAGAGCTCCCAGAGAGACAGGGAGGAGAAGCCAGCGAGGGTCGAAATGGGTGGCTGCAAACAGAGGAAAACAGGGAAATGACAGAAAAGAGTAGGAGGATTGGCAGAGGAGAAAGCTGTTCTCAAAGTACAACTCAGTTGCTGGAGAGAGTGCAGGGGAGGCACCAGGATGAGCAGAGGGATGAAGCAGCTCTGCTGGGAGGAAAGGCTGGGAGAGCTGGGATTGTTCAACCTGGAGAGGAGAAGCTCTGGGGTGAGCTCAGTGTGGCCTTGCAGGGCCTGAAGGAGCCAACAGGAAACATGGAGAGAGAATATTTCCAAGGGATGGAGTGATAGGACACAGGGGATGGCTTCCCACTGCCAGAGGGCAGGGATAGATGGGATACTGGGAAGGAATTGATCCCTGTGAGGGTGGGGAGGCCCTGGCACAGGGTGCCCAGAGAAGCTGTGGCTGCCCCTGGATCCCTGGCAGTGCCCAAGGCCAGGCTGGACGCGGCTTGGAGCACCCTGGGTTAGTGGAAGGTGTCCCTGCCCGTGGCAGGGGTGGCACTGGATGGGCTTTAAGATCCCTTCCAACCCAAACCATTCCACGATTCTCTGACCCATTGGGAGTGACTGTGCCAAACATTTGTGGAACATGGAATGGTGGGACCTGGAATGTTGCATCTTTTTAATCTTTTCCTTCCCAAAGGCCGGGCTGCCCCATCTCACTGTTCTATCCCTCCATTTTGATCCCCCAGAGCTCACATTCCTTGCTGAGCATCTCTGTGTTTGCAGCCCGAGTAAATTTGGGTAATTTTGGGTCTGTACCAGCAGCTGGGCCAGGGCCAGGTCCTGTCTGAGGTTCTGAGCTCGAGGCACTGCGGGGCGGTGGCTGCAGGTCACAACTGCAGGGTGTTGAACATGGCCCTGGAATTGGCAGAGCCCCTAAACATCGAGAGCTCGGGCTCTGCCCTTGCTCGTTTTCCCAGCTCCTGGTGAAGGACGTTTTTCCTGCTTTTTGGGCCCTTTCCCTGCCTTGTTGCTCGTTAAAAAGGTGTTTTTCTTTCCCGGGGTATTGGAGAGCTTTGTGACATTTTGAGCTAAACTCTGCTGTTTCAGCAGCCAGCAACGAAGGTGATCCCAGGCAGTTGTTCCATGAGCAGCAGAACTAATGAGCCCCTGGATTTGTGTCCCACTTCCCTGACCTCTGCCTCCCCCTTCATGACATTATCCCTTCCCACAGAGCCAGCGTGTCCCTGTCCCCTTCGTCCGCGCCCTCTCACTCTTGGCACCCGCGGGTTGCCACATGGAGCAGGAGTTTTCCCAGCTCACACGACAGCCAAGGCACTCATTTGGCTCTGTCTCTTCCCCATTCCCATCGTGTTTTTTTCCCAGGATCTCTCAATATTTAATTATCTCCTAGCCTTCTGTCAGTCTGGGGGAAGTGGAAGTTCCTAGAAGTAGGAATTGGCTGCTCAGATGGACCAGCAGTCGTACAGACAGCGGGGAAGGAGTTTCTCTGGAATAAATTCCTTTCCTGGGAGGCGTGGATGGTGTCCCTTGTCCCCCTCACCTGCCTGGAAAGCCAGGTACTGCCGTGCTGCTGTGGATCGCAGAGGAAAAGCCTGGGAATAAACAGAAACAAAGCAGAGAGCTGGGGGAGTCAGCAGGGCATGAGGACAGGAGGAGAGGTAATAATGGAAATAAAGGATGTTTGGGGTATTCTGGGCAGTGTTGGCCATCGAGGGAGTCATCCTTGGTTTCCCAGAGGGTCCCAGGGGATAAACTCTGTGGAGGGGCTCAGATCCAGCCACTGAGGGCTGGATCCAGTCATGGAATCCTGGAATGCTTTGGGTTGGAAAGGACCTTAAACACCCCTTCCTTCCGACTGACGCCTCCTGCTTGTGCCTTTGTCCCTGCTGGATGAGATCAGAAGGATTGAGCAGGATTTTCTCCCCTGGCCGTGCCTTTGCAACCTCCGATCCCTCACATCAATTTCTCAGCTCATCCACATTCTGCTTTTCCAGGAGCGCTTCTGCAGCCTTGGCATTGCCCGGTGACCCAACAGGAGTGAGGAAGTCAAATCCAATTTGTGGCCTTTCAGTACTTCCAGGGAGTTCATAATAAAAAGGGAGAGTGGCTTTTACACAGGCAGTGCTGGGACGAGGGAAAATGGCTTTAAACTAAACGAGTAGGAGTTTATCATCGGAATCCTGTGGGAACAGCATGGCCTGCCCAAGATTTAGGCAGGATATTAGGGTGAAATCCTTCCCTGTGAGGGAGGTGAGGCCCTGGCACAGGGTGCCCAGAGAAGCTGTGGCTGCCCCTGGATCCCTGGAAGTGTCCAAGGCCAGGCTGGACGGGGCTTGGAGCACCCTGGGATAATGGGAGGTGTTCCTGCCCGTGGCAGGGGCTGGAAGAGAATGAGCTTGAAGGTCCCTCCAACCCCAGCCATTCCCAGGATTGTGACCCACTCCAGGATTTGTGCATCTGTACATGTCCCAAACCTTGGAGGAATTGCTGGGAGAGAGCCAGGGAACTGCACTGTGCTGGGAATGCCCATTCACAGGCAGCATCTGGAAAGGGCCCCAAATTTATCTCTGTCGTCGTCACTCCCCATTCGCCCCCCTGGGTGACTCAAGCAGCTCTGCACAGAGCTCTGCATAACTTGCCTGACTTTAGGAGCCAGCAAATCATAGATGTCTGTATCCTTGGATGAGGATAATCCAGTCATACAGCCTGGCTGGATTTCAGCTCTTCTTCAGAAAAAAAGAGAGAAAAGGAGTAGAGGAGTGAAATATTTACTTTTGGTGCTTTCCACAAGTGGAGATGACAGAGCGTGGGAAAAAGAAAAGCCAGTCCTGGGTGGGCAAGGGTTGGGGGGAGGAAAGAAGTGAGGAAAATCTCCTCTCTTTGCTGGTACAAAGGGGCTTGGCAAGAACAGAGCCATTCTTTGGATTTCTCCAAGGCACAGGATGAAGGTAGAATATTCAATGAAGATAACTCTGCCATTGTCAATGCAGGGCTGTTGATGCCAGCCAGGCAACCCGACCCTGAGCTTTGATTAAAAAAAGTCAGCCAGCCCCAAACGTTCCAATAAAAAAGAGGTTAAGAAAAAAAACCTTGTGCTTTGGTTAAAGAGCACCCAGCGCCAGAGTCATTTATTACAGCTGAAAGGATTAAATGTCATCAGGGAGCCCAAAAAGCAAATGAATCTGTAATTAAATGTTTAGCCCAGCCAAGGCAGCGTGGCAGTGCCAGGCTGAATAATGTATAGAGGAACCAGCCCCAGCTCTGTGCTTGCTTCCCGTTTTTTCATTAACTGGATCTGTATTAATGCAAAACAAGGGAGCTGAGTGATTTTCAGCACACTCTGGATTTGTCGGTGTTTTGATGATCCTGGGACTCAAAAGCTTCGTCTGAGATCAGTGCCAGCTTGTGCTGGAGTTATCCAAACATGGAGGAGATCCGATACCTGCTGGAAAAGCAAGCAGGAGAGCGGCTGAAAACAAACAGTGAAAATCCACCAAGGCCTGGCCTGGCAGAGCCGGGCCTGGAGAGCCCTGGGCAGGGAATCCTCCTCTTTTCCAGCCTTGCCCGTGGAAAACTGCACAAATCTGAGCTGGCAGCAGAGCTGAGATCTCTTTGCTAATTCATGTTATGAACGAAACACAATGCAGACATTGTGGCTGGCTGGGGAACAAAAACCAAACCCAGGACATTGGGACACTGAAGGAGAGGAGGAAAAAAATGATCAAATCCAGCTTATAATGCACAGCAATCAAAGTGGTGCAGAAAGGTCATTTCTCTTCACTTGATTGTATATTATGAGTCTGGGAAGCCTTTTTTTACCCAAATATGGAGACTTAGTGCCAACATTTTTAAGTCTAATCAAGCTTACCAATTAGTGGAGACATTCTCAATGACAATTGTCAATTAACCTCAAGGTTAGAAATCCAGGGTAACCTGAACCATCTTTAAGCTCATGTCAGAGCCCCAGTAATGCTCTGCAATATCAAAATGAACCTCCAGGAAGTTTTACACATGTGCAGACCCCAATGTTCCTCTGCATCTTTCTGAAATCTATTTCCAATCCTTTCTTTTCTTTTCTTAGAAAAAAATAAAAGTAGCTTCTTTTTTTGCAGGTAAACATTATTAACCTTCAGAGCTGTCTGTCCTATTTACGGTAATCGAGGCAGCAGCAGCTGATTCTGCTGGAGCATTGATCCCTCTGTCTCCAGGTTATTGTTCCTGCCCCTTCCCCAGCTGGGATCACGTTCATTGTGGTATCAGGCCCTGAAAGTATTTAAGTTTGACGTGGTCTTTGATTTTGTTCCTGTTCCAGTTAGAGAGGAAATGCCCAGCTTTTGGAACCAGGCTCCGTGAGCACCTCGAGGCCAGAAAGGGATTTGGGTTTGCCTCCCTTGCCTTCCTTCCACCCAGCACCCTGCCTTCCACACATAAAGAAGCGGGATAGACTAAATGCTAAATATTCCTGACATATTGGAGAGCTGAGATGTGAATCCCCGTTTTCTAGAAGCTTTTTAGGCATGTCCTTCCCCAGGGCAAGGAATTTTCACAGTGAGTTTTCACCAGGAAGCAGAAAGGGCTGGGAGAGGCACCGCTCTGGTTCTGAGCTGTTCCTTGTCTGCTCTTCCTTGTTCAGGGCAATGTTGTGCTAAAGGAGGGCCTTGGAAATCTGGGATTACTTTGGAAAATGGCCTCTGTGTTCCCAGGAAGGGTGAATTGACGCCTGAGGAATTATCTCCCTTCCAATACAGGCAAGAGTGCTTTAGAGAAAGGATGTTCTCCACTTCAGCACGTTCAAAGAACCATTTAGGTGTGATTTGTGGGGGAGCTCCTGCCAGAGCCCTGGCCAGCTGCCAGGGTCAGGCACGGAGAAGAATTTGTTTTTACAAATATATTAATGGCAAAAGGAAGGGTAAGAGCAACCTCGGTTCTCTACTGGGCGCGGGAGGGAATTAAGTGACCGCAGATGGGGAGAAGGGGGAGGTGTTTAATGCCTCTTTTGCCTCGGTCTTTAGAGGAAAGACGGTTTGTCCTCGGGACAACTGTCCTCCTGGGCTGGTAGATGGTGTCAGGGAGCAGGATAGTCCCCCTGTTATCCAGGAGGAAGCAGTCAGAGAACTGCTGAGCTGCTTGGGTGTTCATAAATCTATGGGACCAGATGGGATCCATCCCAGGGTGATGAGGGAGCTGGCAGATGAGCTTGCAAAGTCGCTCTCCATCATCTATCAACAGTCCTGGCTCACTGAGGAGGTTCCAGATGACTGGAAGCTGGCCAGTGTGATGCCCATTCACAAGGGTAGGAAGGAGGATCCTGGTAATTACAGGCCAGTCAGCCTGACCTCGGTACCAGGGAAGGTCATGGAACAGTTTATACTGAGTGCCATCACACAGCACCTACAGGATGGCCGGGGGATCAGGCCCAGCCAGCATGGGTTTAGGAGGGGTAGGTCACGTTTGACCTTCCTGATCTCCTTTTATGACTAGGCGACCCTGCTGGTGGATGCAGGAAAGGCTATGGATGTTGTCTATTTGGACTTCAGCAAGGCCTTTGACACTGTCCTCCACAGCAAACTCCTGGCAAAGCTGCAGCCCACAGCTTGGACAGGAACACTCTTCTCTGGGTCAAGAACTGTCTGGAGGCTGGGCCCAGGGAGTGGTGGTGAACGGTGCTGCATCCAGTTGGTGTCCAGTCACCAGTGGTGTCCCCCAGGGATCTGTGCTGGGGCCAGTCCTGTTTAACATCTTCACTGATGATCTGGACGAGGGGATTGGGTCCACCATCAGCAAATTTGCAGATGACACCAAGCTGGGAGCGTGTCAATCTGTTGGAGGGTATTAGGGCTCTGCAGAGGGACCTGGACAGGCTGGGTAGATGGGCCAAGTCCAACAATGTGAGGTTTAACAAGTCCATGTTCTAGGTCCTGCATTTTGGCCACAACAACCCCTGCAGTGCCACAGGCTGGGGACAGAGTGGCTGGACAGTGGCCAGGCAGAAAGGGACCTGGGGGTACTGATGGACAGCAGGCTGGACATGAGCCAGCAGTGTGCCCAGGTGGCCAAGAAGGCCAATGGCACCTGGCCTGGATCAGGAATGGTGTGGCCAGCAGGACCAGGGAAGTCATTCTTCCCCTGTGCTCGGCACTGGCGAGGCTATGTCCAGTTCTGGCCCCTCAGCTCAGGAAGGATGTTGAGATGCTCGGATGCGTCCAGAGAAGGGCGACAAGGCTGGTGGAGGGTCTGGAACACAAGTCCTGTGAGGAGCAGCTGAGGGAGCTGTTTAGCCTGGAGAAAAGGAGGTGAAAAGCTCAGAGGTGACCTTTCCACCCCCTACAACTCCCTGAGAGGTGGTTGTAGCCAGGTGGGGGTCAGGCTCTTTTCCCAGGCAACAGCTGACAGAACAAGAGGACACAGTCCCAAGCTGTGCCAAGGGAAATTTAGGTTGGATGTTAGGGAAAAGTTTTTTACAGAAAGAGTGATAAAGTTCTGGAATCGTCTGTCTGGGGAGGTGGTGGAGTCACCATCCCTGGGTGTGTTTGGAAACCAGACTGGATGTGGCACTCAGTGCCATGGTTTAGTTGAGGTGGTGTTGGGGCATGGGTTGGACTCGGTGATCTTGAAGGTCTCTTCCAACCTGGTGATTCTGTGATTCTGTGATTCTTGGGCTGGGAAGTCTGGCATTGTTTGTCACACCAGGGGCTCATCAAGGCTCTGTGTGTGTGGGGTGTGGCTGTGAGGGTGTCGGGAGGGAGGGAAGTGCACTCCCAGCACGGCATCATTAAAATGTTCCACTTCATTTTCATGACCCCTGGGGGACAAGGACAATTTTAATGGGCTTTGGGTTCTATCTCCCCAATTCCGCCCCATTTTCAGGTTAATAACACTGATGTCCCTTATCTCTCCTCTGCCATCAGGGCTGGAATGGGGGAAATCCAGCATTTTGTTGGGAGTTTTAAAGCTGCGTTGAAATCTGTCGAGGGAGATAAACTATCTTTGCTATCAGAAAATAGCTTCTCTTTGCTATCTGCCGGAACAACCTCAGCTCCACAAAGGATGCTCCTGCCCAACGGCTTCTCAGGGAGAGACACTCCCAGGGGGAGAAGTGGGAGAACGGAGGGGGTTTTTGGGGACCCTCTGGATTCCAAGGAGGTGAGGTTTCAGGGAGTGAAAAGATTTCTGGAAAAGGGCAGCACCGCATCTTGATGAGCCACGCGCACCCCGCAGCAGCACCCTGGTGAGGAGCCACAAGCGGAGTTGAAGCTGTGAGGGATGAGCTGAGGCTCTAAAGGAATTCCCTGAGTCAGGAGATGGTTCTGCTCCCATTTGTCATGGCAAGAGGGTGGAACCGAGGAGTTTGGCTGCTGTGAATCACGGAATCACACACAGATTTGGGAGTATTTTGGTGTGGGATGGGCAGGTGCAGCCCGGCGGACGTCTGGAGAATGTTTCTTTTCGACTGCTTGAAGTCTGTTCTGTAAGCAAAGCATTTCCTTCCAGCCAAAATATTCCATCTGCCAAAATTATCCCGATTAAACGTCACCAGAATCAATATCTAAATTACTCTGCTTAAATGTGTGGCTTTATTGAACCAAGGCAAATGAAGCCGTTACAAAAACATCTCAAGGAGAGGATTCTGAGGATGGGAACACCTCTGGGGGTGGTGACAAGTAACCAGATGTCCCAAATTACCTTGAGAGCACAGTGTTTCCAGCTGGAAATCCTGGCAGGCACCACAGGTGCCGGCTCAGATGGACCAGTTGGAGAAATCATCTCCTTTGCTCCTGGGGATGAACCTCCCACTGGGTCCCTGTGGCAGCTCCCTGGCCACCTGGAGGGTGAAGCTCTTCTGCAAAGCTCAGGGTCTGAGGGAGAATTGGTGAGTGAAAACCCAGCCAATTTCTGGTGGTCTCCCTTTGTAGGAGACATTAATCCCAATAATTCAGAGCTCAGACGTTTTAAAGAGCTAATCCACACCTCTCCGAAGTGAAATCAAAATCCGAAATTCAACCTTGGCTCCCAAACTGTAACTTTGGGAGAGGCCAGAATTCCTGTTGAGAGGCACTGTGCTAACAGACTCCTCATCCTCTCCTGCCAGGCACCGGAAGCCTTTCCTTGGCTGCTGCTCTCTGCACAGCTCCTCTGGGAAAGGCCACATTCGCTCCCTCTCCGCTTCCTGCAGTTTTTCCTTGGCACCGATTGCCTTTGGAGACAGCTTTGGAGTCTCTGGGCTTCATTAACATCTCCCTCCTGCTGAAGAAGAGGATGACTGCTGCAGGAACGGGGTGAGGGTTCCAGCTGGGACACTCTCACCCTGTCACCTTTCCCTCACTCCTGCTTTCCCAGGGGACTATTTCCATTTCTCTGCTGGTTTTCCACCTCGATCCCTCTGCCCATTGGAGACTTCTTGGTGTCCCTTGGTGGGGTACAGCCTTGTCCCTTCTGGGATCACTCCTCTGCATGTGTGGACTCCTTTTGGAGACCTCGTTTCCCATTTAGCTGGCAAGAGGAGTCCCACAGTTTCCCCTGTTCCCGGTGGCTTCCCGTAGCTCCTTGGGTAAGAAATTCCGAGTTTTCATGAGACCTTTTCCAATCCTTGGCACGGCTGGAGGCACTTACTCCTCAGGTGTGGAGAGAGAGGAGTTTTAGTCAGCAGGGAGATCCTACAAGTGGCTCCCTGAGTTGTAAATTCAGCACGAAGACGCTCAAACCCCTCCTCCATCCCATATCCTGATTTTAACATTAACCAAAGGAACACTGATAGTAATTCCCGGCATTTAGGAGCTGTGTTTCCTGGGGTTTGGTGGGTGTGTGTGTAGAGACCTTTCCAACACCAGTTTTTTGGTTCTGAGTGCATGCTGAGAGTTGGGATTTTGGGAGTGGGAGGTTGGCTGCCCTTTCCTGCAGATGGCTCCTCGGAACACTTCCTCGGCGTGCTTGCTCACTTCCATGGGGAGGAAGCAGACGGGAGCCGAGGAGATAAAACCAGCCAAGCTGAAGGTCAGTTCCTGAACTAGGCTGGGCTTTGTGCTGAGCCAGGGCTTGTGCTCATCCATGGGCGGGGGCGGGAACGCTGGGGGAAGCAATGATTTTAAATAGATATTTATGGAGGATATCAACATTTGGCATTTCCCGATTTCAGAACAGCGGAGGAGGAGGAACCCAGAACTCCAGCAATCCCCCTCCTTCCCTCCGTGCCAGTTAGGACCTCAGCCTGCTGCCCTCCCTCCCACGGAACAGCCACCTGGGCACCCGTGCAGCAGCACCTTCCTTTGGGAGCCAATTCCTGCCTTGCAGCAGCTCAGAGGAACAGAGCCAGCCCAGAGGGGTTTCCTGTGTGCTGGGAATTCGCCTGTTCCAGGGAATGAACTCCTAATTTCAGGAGATTCTCTCTTCATTGCCTTCTGTCTCTCACCCCTTCCCCTGAGCAGGGCTGGGATATGGATAGGCACCTTTCCTTTTTCCTTCCAGCCAGGCACGAGGACGCTCCCGTCCACCTCCAAGCTGTGTTTATCCAAGGTGTCAGCTCCTGCCACCCCCACTCCCAGCTGGCTGCTGGAAGCCCCCTGTAAATGTGCATTTCCATGAGCTGCTGTCTCCTGCAGCCTGGAGGTTCCAAGCCTCAAACAGCCTTTTCCTCTCTCTTCTGGGCCGCTCTCCCAAACATTTGCATTTCCTTTCTCCATACCCTGCTGTCACCTGCTGCCATCGCACTTTGCATCTTGGCAGCCCCCTTGTGTCAGAGGGATTGATCCCAAAACGTGGCAAGGTGTTGGGAAATCTTCACTGCAGTTCAGGGATCAGCTGCTGTTCCAGCAGCGTCTGGAGTTTCCAACTCCTCTGCTTGCTTGGGGATTTCAGTTGCTGCTCCTTGGCAGGGGTGCAGCATTCCTGGGAAGTTCCTTCCTCAGTGTCTGCTGGCCGTGATAAGCACAGGAATCTTTGGATCACCCATTTCTCTTGGCACAAGAGCGTTTTGCCCAGTGCCCACTTTCAGGCAGTACGGACAGTCCTTTCCCACAGATTTCCCAAGTGCTTTGGACTGACGAGTCCGGGACCCAGGGATTGCAGTCATTTCGGAGTTTCTGAATCCAGAACCATTTGTGGTCCCAGCACAGAGCTGTGGAGGTGGTTACAGCTTTCCAACGGGTGCTGGCCACCCGGAGCAGGGAGCAGGGAAACAGCCAGAGAAACCACGGAAGCCACTCTGAAGGAGTGACCGAAGGATGGAGGAGGACACAAAAAGTGCTTCCCGAGGATGCTGGATTGATGAAGGCGGGAGGCATGGACCAAAGTCTCCTTCCCACTGCTAGGTTTGGGTGGGAGGAGGACAGGAAATGATGGAGGAGCCAAGAGACAAGTGGATCTTATGGACGGAACAACCTCTGCTAACTCCAATTCCATGAAGGAAGAAGTTCTTCCATAGCGTCCCCATCTCTCAGCTACAGGAACTGGAAACCCAGCGTGACATGCCCACATGAATCCCATCCCCAGAGCCCAGGGCACTCTGAGCCCGTTCCCAGCAGGAAAAGGGAACTTTGCAGAGGAGGGGAAGAGTTCCCAGCGTGGAGATGGCACCTGGTGTCAGCAACGCAGCAGAGCTCAGCGGGAATCCTCAGAA
Source organism: Machaerirhynchus nigripectus (assembly GCA_013397975.1). Lineage (NCBI taxonomy): Eukaryota > Metazoa > Chordata > Aves > Passeriformes > Dicruridae > Machaerirhynchus > Machaerirhynchus nigripectus. The sequence continues at coordinate 64,457 of VZRQ01008184.1, forward strand.
TGCCTTTTATCTTTAGCAGCACAGCTTCCCAGAAAGCTTTCAGTTCCTTTTCTTCCTACCAATTAAAACAAAATAAAAATATTACGAGCTGTTTTGTCTGGTTTTTAAAGGAAAGCAGAAATAAAAAGGGGTTTGGCAGAGCAACACTCTCAAAAATTGTGCTGCTTTGGGGGTTTCACTTGGTTGACTTGTTTCTTTTAGGAGGGTGGCTCGCAAATTTTGTGCAAACTCTTACTGTTTTGTTTCAATTTACCTCATGTTCTTGAGAAATGGTGTGTAAATGTTCCAAATCTGCCATGTTTCAAAGGAGAGGGGTCTACCAGCAGGGCGGTTTTGAAGAAAGGTGTGGGCTCTGGGTTGGCTTTGAGCCTGTCATAAATACCTGAGCCCCGAGGACTCCAGGATCAAGCACCGCTTTTGAAATTAGAAATAAAACCTACAATTAAAAAAAACCAACCCAGCCTCCTCTGCTAATGGCAGCCTGTTAGTGCTGTGTGCTCCAGCAGAGCTGGGGGAGGAGCTGGGAGCAGGATTTTATCCCTCACTTTTGATGTGCTGATTGAAGTGATCGGTGCAGCCCTGCTGCTGCTGTGGCTGGTGCCAGCACAGATGCCCAGCACCGCCCAGGGAGCGCAGCGTGGAGGGGCTGATCCGGGAGTGATGAAAGAACCTCGTGTTTCCACCAGAGTGGAAAGAGGAGAGGACTCTTAACTTTGTTTTCGGGGGGATTTAGGATTCCCAGTTCATCAGCTCAGCAGGAGGGATCCCAGCTCGGGCTGGGGGAGAATCAAACTGCCTCAATCAGCTCGGGCAGTGCTAGCCCTGCAATATTCCTGCTACCTGCATTCCCAGGTCACAGATGGGAGCTGTGCCCCAGCTTCCAGGCCCTGCTGGGAAAACCTGGCTTTGGCTTCTGCAAGACTGTGCTCTCTGGCACAGTGACACATGGGGATGCTCCAGCCCTGGAAGCGTTTAAGGTCAGGTTGGATGGAGCTCTGAGCAGCCAGGCCTGGTGGGAGGTTGGGGTGGAATGAGATGAACTTCAAGGTCCCTCCCATTCCAAACCAGCCTGGGGTCTCACAGGGCTCCCGGGAGGTTCCAGGAGAAGACAGATGACGAGGGAGACTTAGGACATCACGCACTTGAGCAGTCAGACTGTTCCTGCTTCAGGCTCTGCTGGACAGAGTGCAGGGGAAGAGCCCATAGGAGGGCAATGGAAAACCTGTGGCTATCCCAAAATCCCATCATCTGCCTGCTCTGTTGTGCTGGCCAGGTGTGTGCTGTGCCTGGTCGAACGGGCCCTTCTGGAGGGGTTCAGCACCCCTGCAGACAGTGCACGTGGAGTCCTTGCAGAGCTGGTCTGGGTAGGGGACTGGTTTTGGGGTGCCTTGGGCTGCTGTCACACCTCAGTGCCAGCAAGGTGACGATGTCTCACCCCCCTGGGGCTGCAGGGACTTGCTGAGCTCCACACTGCTCCCCTCCCAGAGAGCCCAGTTGGATGGCTCTGTAACTGGGACACGCACTGGGAGGTGGTTTGCTTTGCTCGCTGATTGCTGGTACATTCCCAGATCCAAAGGAGGCGGCCAAGGCTTGTCCTGCTGGGATTCAGGTCATGGCCAAAGCTCCACGGCACAGAGCCTCAAAGATCAGAGTCTGGCTCCGTCCTCACCAGACAGACCCCCCAGCACAGGGTCTGGAGAAGATCACCAGCCACCACTGAGCAGGAGAGCTGTGGGATGGAACCACTCCAGGCCTTGCCCTCATCATCTCCGGTGGAGATGGAGACAGTGCCTCACACAGGGGCAGGATGTGGGAGGAGAACCAGGGTTTCTCTGATGTCTGGACGCTTCAGAAGCGGATCCAGAAGGATCAGAGAGAAGCCAGGAGTGAGTGGCAGGGAGGGTTCGATCCAGGCGCCTGCCGCTGGCTGTCTTCATGTGGCATTTGAGACAGCGTGGGCAGCTGGCTGCAGCCTCCCCTCCCGACGCCGCTTTGTTTGCAAGGTTGTAGACACATGTCAGCCGTGATGGATAGATTTGTTTGACTTCCTGTCAAATCAATGATTACTCCTAGAAATCTCTTTTATTAGTTTATCAGAGGAAGTTCTCTGTCATTCATCCCAGCGGAGCTCGGCTGCCTGGTGTCACTGAGCAGGAGTTATTGCTGGCTTTATTGTGCTGCTGCTTTTAGGCTTTGACACCGTATTTATTTTTGTCTTGCTTCGACACTAGGGAAGGTTCACTCCTGTTTTTCCCCTCATTGCACGGAGGGTTTGGCTTTCCTTTCCCATCCCAGTCCTTGGAAATTTGCAGGAATTTGCCCCGAGCACCAAGGTTTATCCGTGCTCTCTCTTCAAGTCTGACTTGGTGCTGTCTGGCTGTTCCTTGCCATTTTTGAGCTCATGAGGGTCTTGATCTCCCAGGAATTATAGAATGGCTTGGATTGGAAGGGACCTTAAAGATCTTCCAGTTCCAACCCCTGCATCATAGAAGTTGGAACAAATGGGTTGGAATTGGAGGAAGGAGGGGTTGGTGAGTTAGGTGGAAAAGTCACGGGGATGTATTTCCCAGCTCTTCTCCACTGGGCTTGTTTGGGGTCGGGGAGAAGGAGGAGCTCCCCTCTCCAATGGTTTCATGCTGCATCCCAAAGGATGGGCTGTGGGATTGGTCCCAAGGCTCTTCCATGGCTGCAGGAGCACTGGTGGGGCTGGGCCTGGGGTGAAGCAGCCCTGGGCTCCCCGCAGGCCTCCTGTGACATTCCTGGGCCACCTCCATGTTCCTCCAGCCCCTCCGGATTTGGAGGGCCCTCTGCTCACAGCATCCCAACCCTGCAGGGCTGACGGACACCCAGAGGCCGGCAGGGATTCAAAATGCAGGCCCTGCATGTGGGCTCAGGTGGGGGAGCTGGGGCAGAGCTTTTTTGGATCTTCTGGATGCAGCAGCTTCACTGAGAGCACTTCGTAGCTCTTTTCAAACTGGAGAGAAGGAGACTTCACTTCGGGTGGAGCTCACACACACAAGAGCTGTGCAAATTACTGAGTCATTGCTGTCTCTGGTTATTTGTCCCCGTTAAAAAACTCATGGAATGATTTCGGATCAATCTAAATAACATTTGTGCCGCTGACATTATGAATCACAGAATCACGGAATGTGCTGAGCTGGAAGGGACCCATCATGGAGCGCAGCTCCTGGCCCTGCACAGGACACCCCAACAATCTCCCAGCACCTGGGAGCATTGTCCAAACGTTCCTTGAGCTCTGCCAGCCTCGGGGAGTTGGAAATCTTGGGAAAATGGCTACAGGATCACAGTGGAAAGGAAGATGCTTTCAAATCAGTTTCAAAACTCATCTTGGAAAGGAGTTTTCTAAATAAAATCTCCGTTTGATTAAAAGTAATTAAAAGAAACATCATCCTGGCTGTTCTCAAACTCTCCTACCAGGAACAGAAACCCAGAGAACTGAGAGTGCTTTCTTGTCCTGCTTTATCCCGAGGGAATTCTTCCAGAGCCGGGCTCTGCGCCCTTCCCTGCCCTCTCCCGTGGCTGAGCGCATGTGGAGCTTTGGGAGCCGCCGCTCCTGCCGAGATAGCAAAACTGACCTCGGAGTTCAAGGGGGATGGGACTCGGTTTCCATGTCAAGAGCTGCTTGGCTCAGTCCCCGCAGATGAACCGAGCGGGGAGGGGACGGCCCGAGGGCAAAGCTTCACCCTCTGAGCAGCCCCAGGTCATTGCAGCCACCGGTGGATCGAAGCGGGGCAACGAGGTGGGAACGATGCAGCTGCACAGGAACAGGCTCTGGGTGACTTTGCTCGAGTCGTGGATGCTGCTGCAGCCTCCTCTCCTCCTCCCAGGGCCAAAGGTCTTGCTGTGCTTGCCCTGTTGGTCCAGGAACTCCTAAGCCAGGCTTTGATACGCTGATCTTTGTCCTTTCTCTGAGGAGAGAAATATCTGCAATGTTTCCTTGAGCCACACAGGAGAGAAGGAATTCCTGCCACTGAGCTGGAGGGGGATTTGAGCCCAGCTTCAGGTTTAGGCTGTCTGCTGATCTAGGCTGCTTCACCAAATGCTTCTCACACCTGGTGCCCCTCACGTGGAGCTGATGTATTTCCATATCCCCTCACGGTCCTGCTTGTTTTCGACCCAGAGTTGGATGTCTGGAATCGGTAGCCAGGCTTGAGGGAGAACAACATCCAGCTGATATGCTGTGTCATGGTGGGGGCAGTCAATGGAGCTGAGGGGAGGCAGAGGCAGTGGCTGAAGCCTTCAGTGAGAAGATAAAAGCCTGTCACGAGATCACAGGCAGCAGGGAGAGGCGCACGGCTCCTGAAAGCAAATAACAACCAACAGCCACTGAACGTGAGGCTGGGATTTATCTCTGGTGCTGAGCCCAGGGCACATCCCATCCCTCCATCAGCAGCCGAGCCTGACAAGGACAGTGATTGCCTCCTCTCTGATGGGTTGCTGGAGCTCTGTGCGGTAGGAAAGCTGCAGCCTGTCACCCTTCCCAGGACAGGAATCTCTTCCTTCTGCTGAGAAGTGCTTCCAGAGAGAGAGAGAGCGATCAATTCCCACTCTTATCGGACTTTTCTACCCAGTAGTTCATGGGTCAAACACTGATTTGATTCCCAGGCCGTTCCCAAGTTAGTGAGAGGCACAGAGCGTGGAAACCACGCGGAGGAAGAACAGGGGGATGGAGGAGGAACAGAGGGGTGGAGGAGGAAGAGAGGGATGGAGGAGGAACAGAGGGATGGAGGAGGAACAGCGGGATGGAGGAGGAACAGAGGGATGGAGGAGGAACAGAGGGGTGGTGGAGGAGGAACAGTGGGATGGAGGAGGAACAAGCGGGATGGAGGAGGAACAGCGGGATGGAGGAGGAACAGCGGGATGGAGGAGGAACTGAGGGATGAAGGAGGAACAGTGGGATGGAGGAGGAAGAGCGGGATGGAGGAGGAACAGAGGGAGGAAGGAGGAACAAGCAGGATGGAGGAAGAACAGCGGGATGGAGGAGGAACTGAGGGATGAAGGAGGAAGAGTGGGATGGAGGAGGAAGAGCGGGATGGAGGAGGAACAGTGGGATGGAGGAGGAAGAGCGGGATGGAGGAGGAACAGTGGGATGGAGGAGGAAGAGCGGGATGGAGCAATCCTCAGGAGAGGCGGGTGGGGTTTGCTGGCCCAGGGGGGCCCATTAATTTTGCCAGCGTGTAATGCAGAGTGCAGAGATTGCTCCAAACAGAAGTGATTTAACCTTGAGTGAGGGAAATACAAGCCAGCAGCAGCCATGGAACAATAAAGAAATTCCATCTGTGATCTCCCGTGCCCTGTGCTCCGCTCGAGCGGCTCCGATGTCACCGATCCATTATTGCCATGAGAGGCTGCAAGTGCATTATGCATGAGTGTGCGGCCACTGCTGGAGAAGCCAGGGCTCCTTCAAGGCAGCAGGAATAATCCATTCAATTTCATGGAGCTCCTTGGCTTGGAAAGACGGCGCTGCCCGGTGGAAGGGTGTGGTCGTGCCGGAGTTTGGCACGGAGGGGGATTTTCCCCGTGTTCCGCAGTGGGTGTGGGGTGCGGCAGCCCCCACAAAGGGCTTGGTGGAGCAACTCCAGGGGGAGCAGCACCTTTGGCTCCCTGAAAACGCTGGGTTTGCTGTGGGGGCATCGCTTTAGGGAGAAGCTGAAGCACAGCCCAGCCTTTGGCAGCTACCCAGGCAGGCTGTTGGGTGACAGCTGCCCCAGGGATGGAGGGGGGCAGGGAAGGTAGATCGGACTCTGCCATGCCAAGGGTGGAATCACAGAACCACGGAACATCCTGAGTTGGAAGGGAGCCACAAAGATCATTAAGTTCAACTCCTGGCCCTGCACAGACACCACAAAACCCCATCACTGAGACCTCACCGGGGTCAGCAGTTTCCTCCTGAGGAGCAGCTCCAATCTCTGCCCTCTTTGACCAGGGACAGGGCCCAGGAAGCAGCTGGAGCTGTGTCAGGAAGGTTTAGGTTGGAGATCAGGGAAAGGTTCTTCCCCCAGAGGGTGCTGGGCACTGCCCAGGCTCCCCAGGGAATGGGCACGGCCCCGAGTCTGCCAGAGCTCCAGAAATGTTTGGACACCGCTCCCAGGGGTGCCCAGGGTGGGATTGTTGGGGTGTCTGGGCAGGGCCAGGAGCTGGACTGGATGATCCTGTGGGTCCCTTCCAGCCCAGGATATTCCATGACCGTGAGGAACGGTGACTGAACAGCCACGCACTGCCCTGTGCAGGATTTAACAGCTGCACAGGTGTCCAGAGGGAAATCAGGACGAATGAGGCTTTTCCAGGGGCAGAGCTCAGGACTTGCAGGGTAGTCTGGCACCTGCTGAAGGTTGTTCAGGACTGACCCTCTCTTAGTTCCCCTCAATACCTGGGTGCCACCTTGGACTATGGCAGTGGCTCCTTTACCGCCTGTTCTGGACTGCGTTTCCCCTCTCCAGCCCAGCATCCCTGGCCAGACCTTTCCCAGAGAACAGAGCATGGGCCACAGATTTCCCTGTGTCCCTGGAATCCAGGCTGCCCCATGAGAGCCCAGAGAAGTGGTGGGCAGTAACAGCCTTCTTGGAATGAAATAATGTTTCTTCATTAGGCGAAACAGTACAGCAGAGGGAAAGGGGTTTTAAAACAACAAAGGTCCCCAGCATATTTTACCTCATTTAATCTTACAGGCTGGGTTGGATAGGCTTTTCTTTCCCCTTCCAGCTTAGAAAGCTCCAATTCCCCTCCAGGGCTTTGTTCTGCTCTCCCCTGTCCCTGCTTGGAAGGCTCAGAGCAGCATCTGAAGGGGGCCTCAAGGAAGCCAGAGAGGGACTGTTCATCAGGACAAGGAAGAATGGCTTGGATCACACAGAGGGCAGGGATAGAAGGGATATTGGGAAGGAATTGTTTCCTTGGAGGGAGGTGAGGCCCTGGCACAGGGTGCCCAGAGAAGCTGTGGCTGCCCCCAGATCCCTGGCAGTGTCCAAGGCCAGGTTGGACGGGGCTTGGAGCCACCCTGGGATAGTGGAAGGTGTCATATGAGTCATAGAATCATGGAATATCCTGAGCTGGAAGGGATCGTGGATCCAGCTCCCGGCCCTGAGGAGACACGCCAACAATCCCACCCTGGGCATCCCTGGGAGCAGTGTCCAAATGCTCCTGGAGCTCTGGCAGCCTCGGGGCCGTGCCCATTCCCTGGGGAGCCTGGGCAGTGCCCAGCACCCTCTGGGGGAAGAACCTTTCTCTGATCTCCAACCTAAACCTCCCCTGAGATTCAATCCCCTCCATCAGTGTTAGGTTCCACTGAATTATTTTCTGCTCACACAGCTGGGAGAAAACAAGCCGGGTATTTTCTCCCCTTACTTGCAATTTTAGCATCCCAGAACTTGGCAAGCCGGCTGCACTGATATTGCTACTGAAAAGAAACAGAATTAGAAGGAATCCGGGGAATTATTCTGTAGAGTATCTGCAAACCCCAAACTCTCTGTATTACTGTAACTTCCAAAGGAGTGAAGCTGGTGCTTGTCCCTCCAGAGAGTCCACACCGACAGGAGGCTCCAGGACTGGCAGAAAGGGCTGTGAACTGAAAGCCACCTTTCCCTCGCCGAGCCCGGGGCTGGTGCTGCTCTCCAGCAGACGCCAGGATTACAGAAGAGCTCAGCAGAGTGCTGTTCTCCAGCAGTTCCTGCTATTTCCCAGCCACCCCTTGCATTTCAGGCGGTTTGATGTTTGCTTTGTGGGATGGAACGCAGCGCTAATTAACTCAGGATCATGAGCAGCTTTGCATCTCCTGCAGTCGTGAAGATGATCCCTCACTCCCGAGGCTGCCCGTGCTGATCCAGAACAAAGAGCTGCGGCATTCCCACATCGTCCCAGGAACGGGGCCAGGCCCTGGAACGCCGCGATTCCGCAGCTCCCGGCACATCCCGGCTCTCCTCCGTGCTCCGGGGCAGCGATTCTCCCCGAGGATGAGCGTGCAGGAGGCTTTGATCTCCGCGCTGCCTCCTGTACGGCAGCGCCGGGAGCGTCTCACAATCAGAGAGACGAGCCCGATTTGTAATTGTAAGCTTCTCTCTTCTCGCTCCTGCGTTCCTGGGACAGTCCCTGGGGCTGGGAGGGCACAAGGGTCACTTGCCTTGTTTGAAAAGTCCCGGTCCAGCTGGATCAGCAGTGGACACAGCGATGGCTTTCCTGCTTTCCCTCGGGGTCAGGAGCAGGGTGAGGGGCAGCTGGCACCGCACTGGGGTCTGCGTGGTTGATGTGAGGGGTGTGGGTGCCATGCAAGTTGGGCACAATCCTGGGAATCCTGCCTTCCAGGGTTCCCTGGAGGCAGGGACAGAGGGCTGGCTGGCAGGGCAAGCATCGCATTCCAGAATGGTTTGGATTGGGAGGGACCTTAAACCATCCAGTCCCACCCCTGACATGGGCAGGGACACCCTCCACTGTCCCAGGCTGCTCCAAGCCCTGTCCAGCCTGGCCTTGGACACTTCCAGGGATCCAGGGGCAGCCACAGCTTCTCTGGGCACCCTGTGCCAGGGCCTCACCTCCCTCACAGGGAAGGATTTCTCCCCCAATATCCCATCTAAATCTACCCTCCTTCATCTTAAAGCCATTCCCCCTCAGCCTGTCCCTCCATCCCTTGTCAATTGTCTCTCTCCATCTTTCCTGCAGCTCCTTCAGGCCCTGCAAGGCCACACTGAGCTCACCCCAGAGCTTCTCCTCTCCAGGCTGAACAATCCCAGCTCTCCCAGCCTTTCCTCCCAGCAGAGCTGCTCCATCCCTCTGCTCATCCTGCTGCCTCCTCTGGGCTCTCTCCAGCAGCTCCAGGTCCTTCCTGTGCTGGGCCCCAGGGCTGGGGCAGCTCTGCAGGTTGAGTGGAGAGGGGGCCTTCCCCTGCTTTGCCTGTTGAACCGAGCACTGAGATAATCAGTTTTCATCCCAGATTCTTTCAGGAGCTGCCTCTGGGGCTCGGGGATGTTCCTGCTCAGCCTGGAGGCCTTGCTGAGGCGCTGTGAGCCCGAGGCTGCCTTGCCTCCTGACGGGAATCCTGTGCCCCTTGTACTGCTGCTGCTGCTGCTGTGAGCGAGCCTGACGCAGCTCATTTTCTCCCTGTGCCTTTGTCTTTCCATTTCGGAGGATGTACTTTTCCTGACAGAATTTCCAATTCAGTTCATTTTCTCTGCCTGCAGTAGGAGGGGAGAAAAAGGTGGTTTGAGGGGTTGCTGCATGTATTATTAATTGTCCTGATTTCAAGGCAGCGGAGTCTTTTTCTGCCTGATATTCCCATTTTCTCCTAACTGATATTGGCTGCCAGTTTGAAAGGGGTTTGGCATTTGAAATTCTATGGATTTCTTTGTGCTGGTAGTGTGTTTAAAGCTGGGAAACGCGGTTCTCCTGCTTATCTGGAGCTAAAATGGCAGCGTGTTAGTCATCAGTCAATTGAACCGTGTTGTCGAGCAGCTGATTACTGCAGCTGCCTGCGTTCCCCGGGCTGGTTAAAGCATCCCCCAGAAGTGCTGTGTCAGAACCTGGCCACCAAACATTATTAATGCGGGAACAGGAGGGGGTTTGGCACTCAGGTGAGCAGGTTTGGGCCGCTCGGTGATCCTGGTAGGAGGCAGGCGTTGTCCTGGATAACAAGCAGGGATTCGTGCTGGGGCCGTGTGGTGCCGTACGAGGAGGATTTTTTAGGGCTGTCAGCTCGTGTTCTCACAGAGCTCAAGGCCCAGGTGGGATGGGTTTGTGATTCCAGCCCAGCTCCTGGTGAACGCTGTGTCAGAGCAGGGACAGAGCTGCGTTTGCTGCCCGGTGGAACACGACTCAAGCCGTGTGGTGTTAAAGCTGCTCAGAGAAAAAGGGACACACTCAGCCCTAGGCAGGGGAAACCTCCTGGCAGCAGTGCCGGGGTCAAGCTGATGGTCCTCATTCCATCGGAGAGAGGGGAACAACACATTTCCCAGAGGAATTTATTAACCTGTGAGTGGGTCTCGGAGAGGGGCAGAGGGAGTTTCCTCTGTGTTTGCTGCTGCTCCTCCTCTCCCTCCTCGAGGACTCTCATTTCGTATTGCCCTTCCCAAGGCATTTGCACTCGCAGCAAATCCTGCACGCAGTGCCAGGACAGGGGCAAATCCCAGGCTGGAGGGATCAGAGAAGCAAGGGGGGAACAGGTATTCTCCCCCACCAGAGCTCCATAAAGGATCATTTTCTTGGCTGCTGTGGGCCCAGGGTAATGCTCACACTCCCCCTTATCTCCACCTTCCCTGCCCAGTTCCCAGTGTGAATTTTATTCCTGGTTTGCTGCTCCCTGAGTCCGGCCTCCTCCTTGCTGAAGCCCAGACAGGCCTCCCCAGGGAGCAGCTCTGCCCTGACCTTGCTTGCACCGCTTCCAGCTGGTGTTTCCTTGGCTTTCCAGGAGCTATCCCAATAGGACTGGCCTCCTGTCCTCACTGCTGGCCCCTCCCGTGCCGTCCCGGCGTGTGCTGCCGTGGAATCCAGCCTGCTCCTGCTGCAAAGGGAACATCTAAAGCCAGCCAGAGCATGTCCAACAGGATTTGTGGTTCTTCCAACCTCCCCACGTTATTGACTCCCCCTTTCAAGTGTGGCCAGGGCTTTATCTGCTGGTAATAGGGAGAATTAATAATTTCCTTTAAAAGAAAAAAAAAAAATCGGCTTAAAAAACCCCTCCACCTTTTTATTTATTTTTTTTTACATAAAAAGGCAAGCAAGAGACATAACAAAGTTGTTAAAAGTTCAAAGGGAATGCTAATCCCTGTAATGTGGACTAATCAACTTTTATCCAGACAATCCCCTTGTATCTCTGGGGCCTCGCGTGGTGCAGGATTCCCACAGGCGAGTGCTGGGCTTTAACTCCTTTGGAGCTGCTTTCAAGCTCCCCGTCCCTCTTCCCGGAGCAGCGCTATCACTCAGGAACAGCCTGGCACCTCGCTGGACTCAGGACGGCTTCAAAGGTGCTACAGAGCTTCCCTGGCGGAGCTTTCAAAGAGATGTGGAAGCACGGAAGGGCTTGGGATCCAAGGGATTCAAAGGGATGTGGAACCTCGGGGGGCTGAGCCGTCCCAGCGCGGATAAATGAGTGGAGCGGCTCCAACCCGCAGGAGGTGCTGGGGATGGATGAAGTGCAGGGAATCCAAGGCAGGACTGAGGAGTGATTCTTTGGTGTGGTGGCTCTAGGGACGGCTCCTCCATCGGGAGCTCTGTGGGGTGTAGGACGCGGGGATGCCTCCGTCGGACCCTCCGTGCGCGGATCTTCGGGAAGGATGGAGCAGCTCCCCCAGCCAGGAATGTTTTCCTTGGCAAAGCTGCTGTTTGAGGAGCTCACCCCCGGACAAACACCCTCAGGTCCCTGTCACCCCCCACATTAGGCTTCCTTTGCGCTGGTATCAAGGCTAGAAGCAGCAGGATCCACCACCTTGAGAAGGAAGGGAGGAGAAGTGTTTCAGCAGTCCTGGATCTCGGAAAATCGGGATTCACTGGGCTTTGAAGGGATTCTTTGGTGCTTTCAGTGCCACGTGAATGCCCCTGGATGATTTGTGGATTGCACAGACCCGTGCAGCTGCAGAGCTGAGAGCAGGGGATGGGGATGGTGTGTTTTGGAAGGCTCAGCTGCCGAGACAGATGTGTTTGTGCTCCCAAAATCCCTGCCAGGGGAAGGCAGAGAGCCATGCTGGCTGAGGCCTGGTAACAGTTGTTACAGTAAAACCCTCCGCTGTGTATTCCACCTTGGAGGGCAGGGTGGAATTGAATTTTTCCGATGGAATTGAGTTATTCCTTCCTGGCAGGCATTGCAGCTGCCCCGTTCTCACTGGCAGGGACAGACCCTGTTCTTGGGATGGTTACTGGGCCGGCTGGGTTTCTGTGACAAGTGACATCAGGCATTCCCAAGGAGCTCCCAGCTGTGTGCCTGATGCTGGGAATGAGGGGATCAACTCGGTATTCTTTGTCCTGAGCTGGGATGTAGCTGGGCGTGGTGGTTTTCACTGCCCAGAGATCTGCAGCTTCTCCAGAAAGAGCTTTTGGGTTGTGCTGTGGGTGAAGGGGGAGGTGGCTGAGGTGGTGTCCTGGAAACTGGGAGCATCGAGGAGCAATCCAGCACTTTTTATCTTGGCATTCCTTCAGCCTGGAGAAGAGAGAGCTTTGGGGAAATCTCCAGTACCTAGAGGGGGCTCATGAGAGAGCAGGAGAGGGGTTTTTCATAAGGGCCTGGGGTGACAGGACAAGGGGGAATGGCCTTGATCCAAAGGAGGTTGGATTTAGGTTGGATCTGAGGGAGAATCAGCTCAGCTGGTCGGAGCCTGGTGTCATAAACACCCAGGCTGTGGCTCCGGTCCCCGGCTGGGCTGTTCACTTGAGCGTTGGACTCGATGACCTTGTGGGTCCCTTCCAACCCAAAACACTCTGTGATGCTGTGGAATTATTTCCTGTGAGGGTGGGGAGGCCCTGGCACAGGGTGCCCAGAGAAGCTGTGGCTGCCCCTGGATCCCTGGAAGTGTCCAAGGCCAGGTTGGATGGGGCTTGGAGCACCCTGGGCTAGTGGAAGGTGTCCCTGCCCGTGGCAGGGGGTCGCACTGGAGGAGCTTTAAGGTTCCTTCCAACTCAAACCATTCCGTGGTTAGCTGAGGATGGACATCCCCCAGGTGCACTGGTGGGAGCAGGATCCAGTTTCCATTTGCTGCTGTGAGCTGTGGAAACTGGGATCCACTGGTGCAACGCCCTGGGGCTGGATCCCAGCGGGGTGGGAACTCCTCGGATTGGGATTTGCCCTCAGTCAGCTCAAACCCTAATGGATGAAAGGATAAAACCTGGGCAGGGCAGGAGGAGAAGGGACAGGGCCGAGTCAGATCAGGGGAGTTGCCACCAGCGAGTGGGTCACCCTCAAACAGCCCTTCCCAACTGTCAGCCAGCCGGACATCAGACTTCAGATTTCCTGGTGCTTCTCCAAACTGGGATAGAAACCCGGCCAGCTGTGAAGCAGCTTCCCTGGAAATCTGGTGTGTATTGAGGAAGGAAAAGCAGCACTCTCCTTGAAAATTTCAGATGTAAGAAAAATCAAGATGACTTCCTGATTTAATCGTTCCTTAAATATTTTTAAAGAGCTTTGAAAAGCACTCAGAGTTTTTTTGTGAAGGTTTTTGGTTTTTTTCTTTTTTTTGATTGGGTTGTTGGTTTTTTTTTTAATGATTAAATTGAATTCTGCTTCCCAAAATAATTTTTAAATTTCCTCTTTGAAGATATCTGGGCATTGTTTTTTTTTGTAAAATGACTTCCAGTGCCTGGAGTGATTTCGGGGTTAACAGGTTAATTAAACGCTGGAGCAACTCACTGAGGTGTGAGCTGACTTCCTATCACTTGGCTTTGAAAATCAAGATGGGCTGCAGTGCTTTGGGAATCCCTGGGAATCCTGGGAGAGGTGGATTAAACAGGATGAATGTGGAGGCTGCGCCATCTCTGGGAGCATTCCCAGAGGACCTCCCTGGGTGCTTTTAATGCTTTTTAATTACCTCTCCTTCCCTGGAGAGATTTTCCTCTTGGATCAAGCCTTGGAGTTGGAGGTCAAAGCCCCACATGGATCCACCGGGGTGGAAGCAGGTGGGGCAGGGCTCTGCTCCCAGGGAGCGAGACAGGACAAGAGGAAACAGCCTCAAGCTGTGCCAGGGGAGGTTTAGTTTGGATATCAGGGAAAATTTCTTCGTGGAAAGCATTGTCAAGCCTTGGAAGTGGGCAGTGATGGAGCCACCATCCCTGGAAGTGGTGGGAAACATGTGGATGTGGCGCTGGACAGGGTTTAGTGCTGGTGCTGGGCTGATCTTAAAGGTCTTTTCCAGCCTTCGTGTTCCCATGATTCCACGATATCCTGCAGTCCAGGGAAACTGGGCTGTGTGGGGGTGGCCAGCCCTCCGTGCCCACACGCTCTCCGTGCTCGAAGGTGAGGTGGAGCAAATCTTTCCGTGTGTTCCAGTCTGCGAATGGCTCCAGCACGGCCACATCTCTCACCGTATCTCCTTAACTAAATGGATTAATTTTTTTTGTCCTCTTCACAGGCTTAATTAGCAATCTGCAACGCAAATTAAATCGCTATCAACTAATTCCAACTATCCCTTCAGAGATAGCCTTCAGCGAGCTCCATAATCTGGTTAGCATTGGAATGAGCCCGTGTCCCACCCTGCAAACCCCAGCGTGAGCTGCCTTTTTTATCCGCTGCTGAGAAGGCTTTGTCCTTCCTAAGGAGGGCAGCAGTCACTCTATGCTTGCTTTGCAGGCATTTCAGCAGGGTTGGGGGGTTTGTGTCTATGCTTTGGAAGGCAGCTGATCCGTGGTGGGGGCTGGAATCCTCACAGGGAGCGGGAACAGAAGATAAACTTGTGTTTTCCCAGTTATGAACAGACTCAAGTGCAGAGTTCCCTTCAAGCACCCAGAGGTGAGCATGGGGACGTCTCGTGTCCACCTCTGTGGGCACAGACACTGTTGTGGCTTAGATCCATGAACAAGCTTCCAGAAACTCTTGGGGACATTGGGAAAGCTGGATGAGCCTGTGATCCTCGAGACAGACAGCCAGGACCTCGCAGAGTCCATCCCCCTCTACCTCCTTTGCCTCCCTTTCCATGGGCAGCTAAACCTCCCTGTGAAAACACTGTTCTCCCCTGGCATCATTTCACAGGGCTTGGACAAGGGCTGGTAAAAATTCTGGGACAGTTCTGGCTGAAGACGTGGCCAGACCTCCAAAATCCGGGAAACTGGAGAGTGCTGAGGGTGCCCTGGGTACATCCTGGTGCATTTTTGCTTCGGTTCTTCGCTAACAGCTTGGTGTCCCGTGAGCGTGAGATGCGAGGGGATGCAGGGCTTCCTTTCTCTTCCCTCCTCCGGACCCTCCTGGCCTCTGCTGTTTGCTGCAGCCAGCGTGGAAGCTGCTGGGATGTGAGTAATAAATGGATGTAGGTCATCGTCCCCAGGGTCCACGTGCTCCCAATAACTGGAATAATCAACAGCGATTTTTTGCTGAGCTCCTTCTCCCCAGCTCACAAAAGGAGGAGGAAGAGGAGGGGAGTGGAGCTGAGGAATAGGGGTGGCCCTGACTATCCAGACTCAGATGAGGATTTCTTGGTGCTCATGCTTTCGGAAAGGAGGATTTGGGAGTGGATTCATGAGGTTCTGCAGAGATAAAGCAAAACTTGTCAAAGGAGTGTTGCTGGGGTTTTTTTGGCCAACACAAGGATCAACAGGGAAACGCCTGTCTGTGGCTGGAGGAAGACACTTTCCAACTGCCAAAATATCGAGTTTCCTCTCTATTTCCATGTTAATGATTTTAGAGAGAGCTTGGGGGTTTGGAGGGAGCGGGGTTGGAGCAGCATTTTCCTCTGGCCAGGGAAGTGCAAACCCTGAGTCTGTTACCAAGAGTTTCTGACAGGGATATGGAGTTTGAAGTGAACGTTGTTGCTCCTTGCCTGCCAGAGCTTGCATTTGATTTTTAAGGAGAAATAAAAGGTTGCTCAGAATTCATAGCTGTGCCCAGGGGTCAAAGCTGTTCTGTCAGGTTTCCCGGGTGGATTCTAGGAAGCGCTGGATTTGGGGTTTCTGTTCTTCCTCCTCGAATTTAAATATGGAAATGCAATTTGAAAACGAACAGAAAATCCTCAAAGGTTTGTGCCTGGAAATCCTGGGAGGTTTGTGCCTGAACAGTCTGGTGTAGGGCAGAGCTGGTGGGAGAGGAGGATGGCCAAGTTCAGCAGGAAAACACATCCTATTCCTTCTTTGTCTCCAGCCAGGCCCTGGCTGGGCCCCACCCTCTGTGGAGCCCTGTGAGCTCATCCATCCCCATTCCTCAGAAAGTCTTATCCCAGTCTCCCCTGCTTTCCCTTTTTGGGGGGTAAATTGCAAATTGTGCCTTTCCAGGCGTGTGTCCCTGGCTGCTGAGCTGTGTCCATCCAGAGCTGGGAATGCTGGAGCTGAAATCACCTCCAGTGTCTGGCAGAGATAGAGAGCAAAGCAGCTGCTTGTCCTCCGAGCTGCAGCCTCGGGGATCACCCAATCTCTGGGAAACTGGGAGAGGATCAGACATGGGATCTGCCTTTTCTCAGCAATTATCCCGATATGAGAGAATCCCAGAATCACTGAGGCTGGAAAACACCTCTGAGACCATCAAGTCCAACCTGTGACCAATCCCCACCTTGTCCCCAGCTCAGAGCTCTGAGTGCCACATCCAGGCCTTCCTTGGGCACCTCCAGGGATGGGGACTCCAAACCTCCCTGGGCAGCCCCTGCCAAGGCCTGAGCACCGTTTCCATGGGGAAATTCCTGCTGCTGTCCAACCCGACCCTCCCCTGGCCCAGCCTGAGGCCGTTCCCTCTCCTCCTGTCCCTGTTCCCTGGGAGCAGAGCCCGACCCCCCAGCTGCCCCCTCCTGTCAGGGAGTGGTGCAGAGCCACAAGGGCCCCCCTGAGCCTCCTTTTCTCCAGGCTGAGCCCCTTTCCCAGCTCCTTCAGCCGCTCCTGGGGCTCCAGGCCCTTTCCCAGCCCCGTTCCCTGCCCTGGACACTCTCCAGCCCCTCAATGTCCTTCCCAAACTGAGGGGCCAGAGCTGGACACAGTGGCTGTTCCCTTGGTGGGTTTTCTGGAAACCTCAGAAGAGAGGGCAAGGGAAATGCTGTGTTCGGAGTTGCTTTTGCACTCTAAATCCTTTCTTTCCCACTGAATAAAGAGGAAAAAGAGCTCCTACCAAGTGATTGAACAAGGGACTGGAAGTAGAAATTGGTGAGAGAATTTAATCTGGGAATAGACAGGAGGCAGAGGCCTCTGCTAATTGCCTCTTCACAGATTTTGCTGAAAACACTACGCAGGGAATATCCATGGGAAGAGACTTCAGAGGGATCTAAAGATAAGATCCCAGTAGAGAAGGAGGCAGTGGAACAAGAGGGCAGCCTTAAATAAAGGAATTACTGGCACAGGTTAGGAAGCAGCCGTGAGTTAAACTAAAAAAAGAGCAACCCATTTTCAGTGTGGCTGTAGAAGAGGAGAGAATCTGAAAGCTTGGGCCAGGCTTTTACAAATATAATCCAGAATTAGAGGGGAGGAAAAGATGGAAAAAACAGTAGTTGCCCACAGTTATTTAGTGAAATTTATTTAGTTGTGTAGTGCAGGCTGTGAAAAGCTGGGAATGGCTCTATCCAGGCAGGCGAGCAGATGAAATTAAATGTTGACAAATGCAAGTTAACGTGCAATGGAAGGCAAAATCCAACCTCCTCGTCCACATTGCTGCATTTGAAATTAGCTGGAACCACTCAGGGGAAAGGCCCAGGGGTTATTGTGAACAGCTCAATGGAAACATCTGTTACCTCAAGAGCAGCAGGCAGCAAAGCAAACACAGCGTGGCCTGTGCGAGGGACCTTTGGGGTTGTCACTGGTGTTACGGCCATGTGGCAGGGCACAGGGACTGCCCGCCAGCTTCCCTGGGAGCAGGGAGAGCAAAGGCATCCAGGAACCTCTCATGCTGAGCAGCACCCATGGACTGAGGGTATTCTTCCCTCAGGCAGCTCTGAGTATCAAGGAAGGGGAGTGCAGAGCTCCAGCTGTTTGTGGGGTGTGGGTTTCCGGGGCAGAGTGATGGACAAGCCTCCCCAGCACTGCACACCACACTCCAAACTGTGCACGTGGCCAAAAGCTCCTGGACTTTTGTGGGAGGATCCCTGTTTATTGGCCCAAAGTCCCCAAAATTCCTGGGGTGGCCTTGCACTTAATGTGCTTGTGGTTGGGGCTTTGCTCTGTGGCTGAGGAAGGTGTTTAATCCCTCTGTGTTTAATCTTTTGGTTTTGACCCGGAGGGATTTAATCCCTTGGTGTTTGATTCAGAGGGTTTTAATCCCTCTGTGTCTGACCCTTGGTGCTCCTTCCCCCGCTGCCCCCTTTCCTGCCACAGGGTGTGGACAAGGCTCAGCTTTCTGGGTCTCCAGGTTCTTCCAGCACAAAGTCCTGGGGTTTCTTATATCCAGTAGATCCTTTCCCCAGACGAGGCTAACACACATCTTCCTTCTCCCACTCCTTCCTCTACCCAAAGGGTCACTGGCCCCATCCCAGGACCCCCCTCCTGTGCTGGGCTGGTCCCCAGCGTGGGCAGCAGGGAAGGGATTGGGATTCTGCCCCTCAGCCCCGCTCAGGTCAGACCCCACCTGCAGAGCTGCCCCAGCCCTGGGCCCGGCACAGGGAGGACCTGGAGCTGCTGGAGAGAGCCCAGGGGAGGCACCAGGATGAGCAGAGGGATGGAGCAGCTCTGCTGGGAGGAAAGGCTGGGAGAGCTGGGATTGTTCAGCCTGGAGAGGAGAAGCTTTGGGGTGAGCTCAGTGTGGCCTTGCAGGGCCTGAAGGAGCTGCAGGAAAGATGGAGAGAGACAATTGACAAGGGCCTGGAGGGACAGGCTGAGGGGGAATGGCTTCAAACTGTCTGCAGGGTTAGATGGGATACTGGGAAGGAATTCTTCCCTGTGAGGGAGGTGAGGCCCTGGCACAGGGTGCCCAGAGAAGCTGTGGCTGCCCCTGGATCCCTGGAAGTGTCCAAGGCCAGGCTGGACAGGGCTTGGAGCAGCCTGGGACAGTGGAAGTTGTCCCTGCCCATGGCAGGGGGTGGGACTGGAGGAGGTTTCAGGTCCTTCCATCCCAACCCATCCTGGGATTCTGGGAAAGGGCTGCAGCAGAGGCTCAGGGTGGATTCATTCCGTGCTCCAGGCAGCCCTTGGTATGCAAACAGTGCCCTGGGTTTTGTGCTTGTCCTTAACCCGGGGAAATTCAGAGTTATACCTGTTGTGCTCTGCCTGTGGCTTTGGTATAAAACACAGCTCTTGCTTTGATGGCTTTGTTTAAATTTGCCCCAAGCCACGTCCTAAGCTTAGCTTACTATTTTCAAGTTAGCATATATTTTTATAGAGGTTATAAATATTTAACCCGCTGACCAACATTCCCAGCAGCCCTCCAGCCTTTGTGATGGAAAGGAATTGCAATGTGAAGTAAAAGTATGGAGTGTGGAAGGATGGCTCCATCAGTATTCATTCCTCTGTCCAAAACACTCCCTCTGACTTGGTCCTGGAGGGAGGAATAAAATCCAACTCACTGATTATCATTTAGGCCGAATTTACTTTGTGCATTTTGGAGGAAGGAGCTCTATTAATCAGCTCCATTTCCTGGCTCCTGTGGACGTACCGAGCTCGGGGAGAAACACAAATAAATACATATACGCAGCAGCATAAATACACAGATGTTAAATCAGCATTAAAATCTTCCTGTCGTCTGTTCCATTACTCCTGTGACAGGTGGGGAGAAAAAAAAACCCTCAAGGTGAGATTTTTCCAACGTGATTTCTCCCATTTCTTGCTTATTTCCCAATATCTGTGCCCACGGAGAAACGGGGCTGTGGAGACGTGGAATGGAATTAAATTTCAGGCTTGCGTGGCAGCGGCAGCCAACGGGAATTTAATGGGAGGTTAAAGGAGAGGACAAGAGGCAAAGTGGGAAAAATCCTTTTAAAACCTGAGCGTGGAACACGTTGCCCGGCGCACTTTACTGCACATAAATTAAGGCAGGAATTTGAGGAGCTCACGTGAGCACTTGTGCTTCCTGGTGGCCCCCCGAGTCCCTCTGCGGAGCTGCACCTTCCTCACGGACACGATTCCTGGCACTGCCTCCTGCGTGGGGACACGATTCCTGGCGCTCTCCTCGGAGCTCACACCGTCCCCGCCGATGCACCGGTGCCGTTTGGATTTTCCGACGGGAAGGGCGGATCCACACCGCAGCCGCTCCTGGAGCTTTTCTGCCAGCTTGGCACTGAAATGGCTTTGTCTTTGCTGGGAAAAAAATGTGCCCACTGGGGTCTGATTCCTGCTTTAATCCAGGTTAACGGTGTCGCTGTAGTACCCGGGAGGGAGAGATGTGGCACGCACAAATCCAGCGAGAAAATGGAGTGAGTTTTATTATTTACAACTTCGGCTTGTATGCAGTAATTCCATGAGGTGGTTGGTCAGTGGTCACCCACCTCCTGGGGTGATTGGCTGACGTCCCACAATGCCTATTTCAAAATATTTTTTGCCTTGTACCCAAACAGAGCAGAAAAACACCGGCTGTCCAGATCCTATTTACAAAAACCATCTTACTGTTTTCATGGCTTGCGTGAGAAAGGAGAGGTTCTCACAGAGTACTGCAAGAAGCAGGGAAAACCTTCTGCCAGCAGCTTTTCAGTGTCCACATAACTCGGCATTCCTGTTAGGATGGACGCTGTGGCCGGGCCGGTTAAGGACTGGGTATCCATGAAATAATTCCTAAGGAAAAGAAAAGACAAGGCACAGCTTTTTGCATAGCTGCACGCTGATGTCCAAGATCTACGGGTATTTTTTACTTACTACGGAGGGGTTTTTGTCAGTTCCCTGAAGAATCTTTCCCGCTTTCCCTCCCTTCCTTTTTGTGCACAAGATGAAAGTCTGAATTAGGCTCAGACTAAGGAGGAGGCAGCATATATTTCTCTTCTGGGGAGGCTAAAATGTCCAGGTTAAACAAATAGGTTTTGTACTTTGGTTCAGGGGAAATTTTAGGTCACAAAGAGGCCGGGGAGCTCCTGTTAATTGAAAGCAGTATCTCATGTCCTCTGTTGGGAAAAATCCCTCTGGTTGAGGCGGGAATGCTGGAGAGCTCAGCAGAGTGCCCTGGTGCTTTTCCGAGGTCTCACTGCACAGAACTGGCCTCTCTTTGTTTTCAGCACCTCATTTCCACGGTGATGACAGCTCCCAGCTTGCTTCCTAAAATAGGGAATGTCCCAGCAGCTGGAAAGGGGGACAGCAAGTGTGCAGAACTCTTGGGGCATCAGCTCCCACCGAGGAGGAGGCCTGGGAGGTGAGGAGCTTGGAAACCCCAGGAGGATTGTCTGGGAGAGCTGAGGCAGCACAGCCAAGGTTCAAATCCGCAGCCTAATCCTGGTTATCCTCCTCTGGAACAAACTGTGCCCAGGGACAGCAGGCACGGGCTGTCCCAGGGCTATTGTCTGCCCAGCAGGAATCTCCTGGCTCCCACATCCCACCTGTGGAGCAGGTGGGTCCTGCTCTAACGTTCCTCCTAAGATGTCAGGGGACGTTAAACTTCTGCGAGGCCCCAGGCTGCCAGGATCCCAGGAATATGAGTGGAGTGGCAGGAGCATGGAGTGACAGGACACAGGGAATGGCTTCCCACTGCCAGAGGGCAGGGAGAGATGGGATACTGGGAAGAAATTCCTACCTTTGAGGGGGGTGAGGCCCTGGCACAGGGTGCCCAGAGCAGCTGGCTGCCCCTGGATCCTTGGCAGTGTCCCAGGCCAGGCTGGACGGGGCTTGGAGCAGCCTGGGACAGTGGAAGGTGTCCCTGCTCATGGCAGGGGTGGGACTGGAGGAGATTTAAGATTCCTTCCAACCCAAACCATTCCATGACTCTGTGATCCCAGGAACATCAGAAGAAGGATGGGAAATCCCACTGACCACAGGGAGGTGCAGAGTGGCCGATCCTTGATTTTCCGATTTCCCTCAGTATCCTGCAGTGTTTGTTTGCTTTCCAAGCCCCAGCTGTTGGAGTCAGGGGATCACACGAGAACATCAGGGCTCCTCTCTTGAACAAACAAACGCAGCAGACTTTACCAGAGGAAAAACATGAAAGTGCAAATCCCAGGAGCTACAAACCCTCCGGAAGACAAAAGCCGCAACATTTATTAATTTGTTGAATAACCTGTTGGGGCCTGACTTGATTCTCAAACAAATGGAATTAGAATATCAATAGCAGAACGGTGGGTTCCTAAAATATTCAGAAGCAGCTTCCTTTTATGTAGTGCCTTTCATGAGAGCTGCTTCATGAGGTGCTTTGCTGTGCTAAATAATAAATAACAACACAAACACACACACACACACACACAAATTAACAGCTGTGGCCAAGGCAGGAAAAGATCTATTTCCAGCTGGGATTAGAGAGAAATGGGGAGGCAATGAGGCAGGGAGATACAAGGGAGGTTGGATCCGGGTCAGCTGCTTGATTTTGACCTTGGTTATTATTGGTCATTGGAGATAAAATATAGCGAGCGATGCTGGAGCCTTCTCCGGGTGCTTGGGATTGCAGGAAGCAGAAAGTACGGAGTAAGAAGGATCCAGCTGGATTCTGAGCAGGGAAGGGGGGACAGGGGAAGGTTTTACCTTGGTTTGCACCGAAGTGGGGTTCTTTGTATCCCTCTTCTGATGGTCCTGGGATCACAGAATCACGGAATGGTTTGGGTTGGAAGGGATCTTAAATCTCCTCCATCCCACCCCCTGCCATGGGCAGGGACACCTTCCACCATCCCAGGTGGCTCCTGTACATCCAGGTTACTCACAGCTCCTGGGATTTATGGTAATGCCAGAAAACTTCAACGCCAAAGCCAGAAAAACGTCCAAGAGCTGATGAAAACCAAACCAGGGATTAAGGCAGCCAGAACTCAGGTGCACAAATGTTCCCCTTGAATGAAAGGATCAGGAAATGCTTCCCACCCAGTTGACTCTCCAGCATTTCCTACATAGCAATTTTTCCCAGTTTCTTTTCCACACCTGTTGCTTTTGGTGCTCAGTGCCAATTCTGTAGGAATAGACACTAGCTTGCCTGGAATTCAGCCCTTCTACTGAATTCATGCTTCTTGCTGGGAGAGCCTTGGAAAGCCCTTTCAGCCTCAGCACTAAACTTCTGGCATTATGTGGGTGTCGTGGTTGGACACTGGCCGAATCCCAGGCACCCACGAGAGTCACTCGCTTGCCCTCCCCTGCCACAGCTGGGCAGAGGAGGGAAAAAATATTAACAAAGGGTTCATGAGCTGAGATAAGGACTGGGAGAGAACACTCCAAGGGAAAAACAGGCTCAACTTAAAGTTGCAAAGTGAATTTATTACTAACAGAGTCAGAGGAGGATAATGGGAAGTAAAACAAGCCCTTAAAAACATCCTTTCTTCCCCCAACCCGTCCCTCCTTCCCACCCACAGCGGCACAGGGAGACAGGGCGTGGGGGGTTTTGGTCAGTTCATCACCCGTGGTTTCTCTCACTGCTCAGGGAGAGGAGTCCTTCCCCTGCTGCACTGTGGGGTCCCTCCCATGGGAGACAGCTCTCCATGAACTTTTCCAGCGTGGGTCCATTCCCATGATCAGCAGTGCTCCCAACACTGCTGCAATGTGAGCCCCTCCCACAGGCACACAGTCCTCCCAGAACTGCTGCGCCGTGGGTCACTCTGCCATGGGGTGCAGTTCTCCAAGGACAGGCTGCTCCAGCCTGGAAGCAGGTGCCCCTCTC